>JAOVYX010020239.1:0-17342 GCA_035668315.1 Drosera spatulata
TATATATATATAAATAAAACTAAAAAAATTGAATAAAAAATAAATTATAATTCTTAAATCAAATTATTACAGTTTATAAAGTAAAACAACAAGATTCTTTTTGTATATTTTCGAACTATTATCAAATCCTCAATTTCTTGCAACAACTTCCCCTCCTGTGCATCATAATCATTCTCTTCCACTATCCAACATCAAGAATTAAGAATTAACTCCAATCAGCACATACCCAGAACCCAATTCAAAGTTTAGCCCAAATCTCATAACCACTAAACCTAAAAGCATCAGAATCTATTACCCACTTCAATCCTTCCCCGATCTCATAACAAGAATTCGGGGACGAGATTGAACTTCAATTAGCACCCGCGTTGATTCCATTTCTCTCTTTCTTCTTATCTACCTCTGTTGCTGCTGCTCCCTATGCACGGAGAGGATTATGACTGTGAGGATTTTTAGTTCGGAGATGTTGACGGAGACGAAGGTGGAGAAGCGTGTACTCACTGTCGATGACTTGCCGATCAGGATTAAGGTTAGGATTTGAGTTTATTCGATGGAGATGTAAAGGGAAGAGGAAAGGTTGCGTTGGGGTTAGTTTGGATTGAGTTAGAAAAACAAGTTAGATTAGGTTGGTAAACATGTGTGATTGGCTTGAAATAAGAATAAAGTTGATATTTTAAATAAAAATTATAAAATAAATTTTGATTGGATATTTAAAATTGTCATTAAAAAAATAGATGTTAAAATATAAGATTGAATTTGTTTGAAGAATTTAAAATAATTGATTTTAAAATGAGAAGTTATCTTTCTCAAAAAAGGAAAAAAAAGAGAGGCTATCTTCTTATAAATATAAGGTAGCGGTGCTTTCCAAAACAGAAAGGAAAAAAAGGTAGAGGTGGGCAACAAAGGAAAAGGGAAAAGAAAAACCTAGTTGCAGAAGAACAGTTGTACTTTCCAGTTTCTTCGTTCCCTGTTTCCTGAACAAAGCATATCTCTGTTTAAGATCTCTGAACAAGAAAGAGGCACGACGAGACGCAGCAACGATCCTGGTATCCCCAAAAAAGCATAGAGAAGACAGGACAGAGATCGTTGATTGTCTCGATCTGAATTGGTCTTTGGAATTCGTGATCTGTTGAAGTTTTTTTTTTTTTTTTCTGACAAGAGTGTCCGGGCCAGTTCGCGCGTATCTCGACTAATCTTTCGGATACTGACAAGACGTCCCACCAGCATTGGATAAAGCTTTAACCGAAGTCAACGGACGTGGCCAACATTAAGATTGAGTTGAACACCATTAGACCAACCAGGTTGATTCGTGATCTGTTGAAGTTGATTTGCATTAACCTTCGAAATTTATGTGCTTAACCGTACTTCACCTTGTCTGTGACGGGATTACGTGTGGGGTCCTTGTTGCATCTACTCTGCCTTCATCGTTTTGCTTTGGTCTGGACTGGCCTTTGAATTGAATTTGTTTGCTTCTCTATTCAATAAAAAGAAACAGAAAAAAGGTCGAAAGGTTGATGTATTGAAAGTGAAATATATAGGGTTAATAGCACTAGTATTTTGCTTGTAAGACTCACAGGAGAGAGTTTGTTTACTGATTTGCTTCTATTTAGGGAAGATCTTTTTGATATTTCTTAATGAACTTTGCTTTTCATTCTCTTCAAGATTTATGGAGTGCATGTTATTTTCGGCTGAAGGATCGAAACTTGCTGAATAAATCAGTAGTTTGCATCTGCAGGTTTCAAGATACTTGCTTTGTCCTTTATTTATCATCATTTTTTTTTATTGAAAATCTTAGCATTACTTTTGATCCCGATCCGATGGTATCCAATTTACCCAAATTTATTGGCATTCTGCTCAGGACATACATTAACGGACCATGTCAAACTGGGATGATCTTCCTGAAGCAATTCTTTTGGAGATCACAAAGCGGGTTGCTACGTATGATGATTTTGAAGCCATTCGTGAGGTCAATCATCACTGGAGGTCGTCATCCTGCAATTTCCGTTACTCCTGCACTTCTCCTCAAGTTCCGTGGCTTATGCTCGCGGCAGATAATGATACCAAACACAATGAGCTGGAGGAACGTGGCTTCTACAGCTTGACCAAGGACAAGGTGCATCGACTCAAGCTTTCCGTGCGATTGAGGAGAAGACATTGTCTTTCATCCCGTGGATGGCTCCTTACCCTTTCTCGTTATCGCTCTGTCTCTCTCATTAATCTGTTCTCTCTGTGGATCATTGACCTACCCAGTATTCGTGAAGATGAGATCATCGAGTGTTTTAAGCAATGGATCTCTTATGTAAAAAGTTTGCCTTGTCATCCAGTCCCTCAGAAGACGATAAGAACTACACGGTAATGATAATATATGGTAATGACGACCGTTTGGCTGTTTGGAGTCCTGGAGATTCCAAATGGACCGATGTTCGTGGCGCCAAGTATATGACGGATGTGATCTATTCGGAAGGTACATTTTATTTCATAGATTACCATTTCAAAGTGAGTTCTTGCGAAGTGAAGCACTCTCGGGATGATGCAGTCGGCAAAAGAAACTACCAACTTGAGGTGCAGTTTTTTGGTTGGTGTCTGCATCCTTCGGAGATAGCCATCCCTGTGAGAGCTATTTGGCCTGGTCACGACGTAAACTTTTAGCGATCAATCGAATTATCGAGTGGGATATTAGTCATACAACCGAAGTTCTTTTGGCCGAGTTGACCCTCAACACAATAGAGGACTTAGGGAAATCGGGCATTATTTCTGGGTATCCTTTTTACTTGAAGAGATGGATGGAAGTCTAATTGTATTTACTTCACAGATAACGTTTTCCGAAAATGGCCTCAGCCTGAAATAGGAGGTCGGAATATGGGCATCTATTACTTAATCGACCATAGCTTTAAACCCCACTATAGACGTGAATCGTTTTCATATCTTGCCCCGCCATTATGGATTGAGTATCGAACTTGAAGTTGTAAGATTGCTCCGTAGGGTGATTTTAAGGTGCTTTTTGGGGCTTGCTCTTATCAAATTCTCTTCTTAGATATTATTATAAAGGGACATTGAATTTATAAGCTTTCTGTACCATAATGATAGTAGCGATTCGATTTGATTTGAATTGATAACTTATGTGGCGTTTGAGTTGTGTGTGTTTTACTTGATCAATTTTGATGATCGTATAGGTTTCCTATATCACCTAAAATCAACTTTCTTGCTCTTCCATTTCGGCTGCCATCTTTATTTATGAGAACCCAAATGACATCGTCTACATCCAACGGTGATTCGGGAATATGAAATGTTTTTCTCTCTCAAGTTTGACAAATAAAATGACCATTTTTATACTTTTCATCAACCTTGATCTCTTATTTCTAGTTTTTATGATGATAACAAGAGTTTCACATCGGTTATATTATCTCTTGGATTGTCATTTGGTTTGCTACTTTCGTTTTTATCTATCCAAATAACAATTACCTATACAATACAATGCCAATATTCATTTAAAATCGGGATTTGGTATAATGTGACACTAAAAGAGCAGTCTTAGTCAACAACAATAACAAATCAAGCCTTTGACTAAACAACCTTAGTCACCAAAAAAGAAAAAAGAAAAAAAATGAGCAACCTTAGTCATTAATGCATGGGAGGGGTTGCTATTAGAGATAAATTAGTGAAGTACTTTATCCATCTCGTATAAAATGCTACATTTTGATTTTCATATCATTCAACTTGCTTTTGTTGTTTCGTATAGATTAGATGAAATGGAGTTATAAGAAAGAAAGTGTAAGACTAGTTTATGTCGAGGTGAATAAACACTCTTTTCTTAAGATAATTTTGTCCCATTTAGTGCACACGGACTATGACAATTTTGTCTCCAAGATACAACGACACGTAATCGTCAAAGTTGTACTACTTCAATGTATACTCAAGTGTACCTTATATATGTCTTGAACTTTTGGATTTGAAACTCAAATGGAATTGAAACTCGATACTCGAACACTCAAACAAAGGAAGAATCGCAATTGCAAATGCACGTCGATGCGTTCGTACAATGCAAAAGAAAAAGAAGAATACAACACGTCGATACTCTCTTGTTATGCACAAAAGGAAAGGAAGAAGATGGAATCGTGGTGCGTTCTGGTTCGCTCGCGTAAAAACAGGCTTGACCCAAGAGATCTGGGCTTGGGTTATAGTATAATTGGGCCCGACCCAATATAGCCAGCAGCTCGGGGCCCGACCCAACCCGGTCCGACACCCGCGTGTACGTGTGTGTTAACCAAGACAATGCCTATGTCCTCCACCACACACAAAATTGGGTACCCTCAAGGGGCCCTCCCCTTATCCCAAGAGTCCCAGTTATAAGACACTCTTACACCTACATAAATTCCAATGTGGGTTTGTTACATTTCTCCACATTAAATGTATCAAACACTATACTTTGAGCATCAATTTCTCATTCAATCTTTATGAGTTTTGAGAGTGTTAATATACTACGTTCATCTTTAATGAACGTAGATTATGTTAAATTCAAAATCGTTTCAAACTGACGTTCGGGACCCACATTAAAATGTGATCAAATTTGTTCAAAACACACTAAAAACCCATCAATTCCCTTGGTCATGTACCCATCAATTCCTTACAAGGAGCATTTGTGCATTACCCCATCATACGTTTTGCAAGACCCGTAACCTATCATACACATTCAACTTGTAATTAGGGTTTAGACCACGATTTATCTAGATACATACTAGTAATATACTCTCCTCCGTCCCAGATAAATTACGAAGACTTGATTTAACACGGATACTAATATGTGTGTTAAATTTGAAGATTTTTACTCTTTTACCTTTATGAGTGTGGAAAAGAAATTATAAGTGGATAAAGAGAGAGAGATTAATTGTGATAATGATGATGTGATACTCCCTCCGTCTCAAAAAAATTGACACATATACATATTTTACATTATTCTATGTACATGAATACAAGTCTCATTTTTATATCAAATCACATCCTATCGTCCTGCAACATATATTAGGTTGAAGTATATACCTTACACAACAATTGATGTTTCACAATGAATTTATAATAAATTACGTTTAATCATCGTTGCACGCGCGCAAAATCAATCTATTTCATCTTTTTCAAGACAGAGAGAGTATAAAATAAAGATATTTTGGGATTTATTGCATATCAAACTCGTCATTTATGAAAATGTTACAATTTATATCAAACATTCATATTTAGTAATACGAACAATTTATCTGAAATGAAAGAATAATATGAAGCAATTCAAATATAAGGGACCCATTTTCTTTTTCAATGGAAGGAATTGAAGTAATTTGAGCAGCAACATGACTGTATGTTTCATCGTTAGAATCTTGCAACAATTTTCTAGAACAAACAAACATCATCCGTGTCGAGCTCACTTGAGAACCCATATTTCCAACATCGAGCAAAAGCGATTTTCTTCAAAGCGGAGGGAAACAACCATAAAAAATGACACAAAGAATTAAACCATGCAAAATACACTTATAGCAGCTCCTTCCAAATAGCAACAGCTCTGTATATCTTGTTATTCATCTGATTGCTCCAAGCAAGTTGGCACCATCGAGCTTTGCACCTTCCAAATGCTTCGGGGAAAGGAAAAAGAAAAGAGCATTATGACCCGGAAAACTTAAATCATGAACATGAGAACCTTATCAGCATTGCAAAGTATACAAATTTTCATTAACGGGAGGAGTGCATAACGAAAAAGGTTATTCAAAGACACCAGGCTTTCTTTGAAGGAAATGAACAGTTGAGTCTACCAAAAAGCAACAAGCTTCTCATCACCGTGATAACCCTGCAAGAGCTCTTTGGGTTTGCTACTGTTTTACCCGTTCCAAGAAGAAATACTGACAAGATATTTTTCACAGCTCTATAGCTTTCTCACCCAGAAAAACTTCCAACTCCCTCTGGTATAATACTGGTATGTACCTTGCCTTCTTCATCGTTCTAAAGACACGAAAACTTTCACCTCTGTGCGAAGCATTTTCTCTCCGATCTCCCTAGCTTTGGTATGGTATGATACTAGAGGCTTGACCATCTAATGGATGATTTAGGTGTCATGCACACGCGTTACAAGTAGACCGGAGTGAATCTAATACAGGATAAAAGATCAACCAAAAGTATCTTATGGACATGCAAAATGAAAATAAAAATTTCTTGTATAGTAGTTCTCCAACTTACTGTAGCTCGAAGATCAACATCTCGCAAATAAGCTCGCTGAAGGTTAGCTCCTTTCAAATTAGCATTAGTCAACTTTGCACCCTGAAACAGAAAGAGAAGAAAAAAAAGGATATCATATGGTTAAAAAGGAGAGCGTAATTGTTCACGCGCTGCATTTTTAACCTACGATTCAATATCCCTAGAATATAAAGGGTCATTCTACTCACCAACAGATTGACTGAATATACAGAGATCAAGTGCACAATTCCGAGCTAAATTACATATGTATTGTACATTACAAATATATTCATCTTACCTTTAAGTTGGCACCTTCCAGATTTGCGCCTTCTAGGTTGCAGTTTGTGAGGTCCGCAGTCTGTAAATGTAGAAACACTCACATAAGTACGTCCACAAATGTTAATGGCTATACAAGTGACAAGTGTACTTAGATCCACAGAAAATGGCATCAAACTCATTCGACACAAGCATTTCCTATACTTCTTTACAAAAGCCCCAAAGTATGGCTTGGATGGGGATGGTGAGAGACGGATGATAGCTCCAGGCTCTTACATAGTTGGGCCTCCTCATCATCCATATCATCCCCATCCGTCTCATATTGCCTTTCCTCCAGGGACATTCAGCTTCAGCCTCTAAGGTTTGCCACATCTATTTGTTTTGTTTTTCTTCTTTTTATTATCTTCTTCATTTCTCTCTTTATGTTTTGCTTCTCATCTCCAACTTTATTTTTCAGTTGTCCTTTATGTGCTGAACTAGAAGAGATTACAAAGATAAAGGTTAAAAGTGAAAAATAGCAAACCTGCAAATGTGCAGTGCGCAGTTCGGCCCTACATAAGCTACAATCGATTAGACATGCATCTGTGGACGAAAGATAAATAAATTAGATTCGCATACAACAATTCTTTCATATAACACCAATGAAAAGATACAGTATCAAAAAGTATCGGACATGCTAACAGTAAATGACAGACAATGATATCTAAGAAGTTGCACAAGCAAATATAGGGTTCTTAAGGCCCAAAACAAATATATCCAACTCTAGTAGCTTGCAAATATCATCAGTGCCAATGATACAAAAACTTTACACTATAGAACATTTTGGGTGAAAAAAGAAATCACAGTAAAATTGCAATGAACAAGCGGAGGTGCCAAATGGGTAATGAGATGCCCAATATATTAAGGCACTCCCAATTTGCCACAAACTTCCCGAATTTCATGACAAGTTCATCATAAAATTCAGTATGAATGTTTCTGAAAGCAGCAAAGTAAGATAAATTAATAAAACAGTTTTATGGAGATTATCCATGATGACATCAATCATTCACATTGGATGAGTTGTTGATAGATTTGATAATGTCAGTATCTGAAAAATAAAAGTGTGTAGAACACATCAAATTGTACTCTTGATCAAGCAAAGGAAGTACCTTCGCTTCAGAGCCCTTCCTTTGACTATTGGTACAGTTTTCTGGAAGATGTTACTCTCAAATGTACAGATCAAATTTAACGGCAAGTATAAAAATGTATATTTCCTGCAGTTATTTCACTATACAACAAGAATTTGGTAGCCCTTTCGGAGATGCCACACAGTTGACATCATACAATTTATATCTTCCTTTATATCAGATTGATAAAAAAATCTAGTCCCAATTTAATAGCCAGCAGATAGTCATGAAATTCTTTCATCCTAAAAACAATCACCAAGCACAACCAATTGATCACCAATATTGAACGGGAGCACTTCTTAGATAAGAGTTGGAGAAAGACTGTTTATAATCAGGTAACAAATACTGCAAATGTGTAGCACTTGCCTTGAAGAGTGGCACTCTGAAGGTTGGCTCCAGCCAACAAAGCTCCACGTAGGTTTGCCCCAGTGAAGTCACATCTTCCCTAGGCAAGGCAGATGCATGAGGACTGTATTCATGCAAGTATGCAAGCTGGGTAAATTAAAGCCGAAGGCTAAGAAAAAGTAGAGACATGAAGGCGAATGACAAGCCAAAAACGAAAATGGCAGTCAGAATTTTCAAAAAAAAATACATAGGACCCATGTTAACCAGCATCTTTGCAGCTGACTGAAATTCTCACTCTCGCAAAATGGCATTATGAAAGATAGAACCCTCAGCGTCAACATCCTGCAATGAGAAGGCAGATGGTTAACACAAAATATTAGCATACAAATCTCGATCTCCTCGCCAAACCTCAGTTAATACATGTTTGCTCATTCTACCTTGAATTTTGCGCAGTGAAGGTCTGCACGTGAAAAGAAAACATCCCTCAGAGAAGCATGACTGAAGTCCACACATGAAAGGTCCTATGTATACAAATATCAGTATCTCTCAGTCAGAGTTCTCATCTATAAATGTCCAAAACAAATCTTTTCTAATGAGTGCAGATGCAGAATTACAGAAGGAAGAAATGTCTTTTATCAACGAGTACAACGCTATTAACCCCAACAAGCATTAAACACGAGAAAAAAATCCAAGTAGAACTATCCACAAGGATGACTGGATAGGGAAAACCTAAGTAATGCTCAAGAATGTCATTGATTGATATGGTTAAGTAGCAAGTCACGACAAAGTTCCTTCTAATGCATATCAAGCAGCATGATTGTAAGAGTCTCCTCTGCTCAAATGGTACAAAGCAGTCCCAATGGGCTAGCCACTTCTAGGATGTGATTAGCTTTAAGCCCATTTCATGCAGCACGCGCCATATTGACATAAAATATAACCTGTTAGATTCAGCACACAATTGAAACACACATAACATTAGGAGAAACTGAATGGAGACAACCAGCAACTCAATCACATATGTAGTCCGCTGATACCGAAAGTAGACTTTCAAGCATCATTTTCCCTCACTAACCGCATTTACATAGAATTATAACCCTTCCTGACTCCTGAGTGAACATCCATTGTTGCCAGGTCATAGATGTAAAGGCACAAAAATAAAAAAAACATAGAAGAGAATAACTTATAAATAACAAATATAATAAAAACATCACAAAAAAATGTTTGAAATGGCCAGAGGCACCAGACACGAGTACCAAATGCATATACACCAACAAGCAAAGCAAGTATTGATTATCAGTTTGGAAACCTCAGTGCAGTACCAGTTTGGAAAGATCGAGTCCACAAAGATTGACCCCTCTAAATCTGACCCTTTCAGATTGAATGCATTTGATGACATCAGTGCGTGTAAGCTCATTACTAAAACCATCATCCTCTTTCCTATTATTCAAAGCAGCATTGATTCCCTCAATGAATCCCTGAAAAAGAAGAAGATTAATTGTGAAAATTTTGCGATGAAGGGCACACACAGAAAGGTAAAGATCAAGAAAAATAATGAAATGAGGAGCTTTTTTGTTATGCTTGTCCTGACAAGAGTGTCACGTTCAGGACTTTCATACAGTAGAAAAAAACTAGGTGAATATATAGTAGAAGAAGACAATGAAGGGACTGATGTGAATGTTCCCTCATGATCTAGGGAGCAGCTAGTTGGGTAACCTCAACTTTTCAGTCCAGGTTTCTCCAACAGAGATGCATTGATAAAAAGATATTGCAAGATACATCATAGGAAATGCCACAATCAACACCAATTGGCAATTTCCAAGTGATATACTTGTACAACGTTGCACACTGAATCGGTGCCTCAAAACATTACATTTTCAACCTGACCAATATTTCAGGATAATAATAGGCACCCATCTTGAGGCACTCACAGGTTAATCCATTGGTTTTTCACTATATTAACACACATCCCGTACCATTTTGTTATCAGTTGTACTATACCCTCGTTCAGATTAATTATGTACTTTATCATTATTTAGATTAATTCGTACCAAGTGTCGAATTCCAATTCATCTATTCATCTATCCATCTCATATGCCTATTCGGTTAACCTTCTCCAAGTCAATAAGATTCAAATGAAACACTTACTTTGCCCTTGTTCTCTAAGTTCTCATCAGATGATAAAACAAAATAATCTCTCCAAGGTTATCTTCTCATCTCTTGCAATATATCAACATTTTTTTAGCTTCTTCCATGGCATAACATGCAAGAAAGTAGTGAATGCATAATTAGAAGACACAGAAAAAGAAAAAGATCACTAAACGAATTTAAAGAAAAAGAAAATTTATATCATTGGCAGGACATCATCACCAAAATATGAAGGGACTGATACATTCAAGCATACCACTAATTAACAACTTTCTACTTCCGAGCACCAGCATGGGTAGAAAAAAGACGAGCCAGAACGATTATGTATCAATGTAAAGAAAGTGCCATAAAAAAAAAAAAAAAAACAAGCAAGCAAGCTTACAAGTAGTTGATAGTATTCTGCCTCATGCAGGAGCTCGGAGTATTCTGAGTCTTTCAGTTTTGGAACAACCCCATCTCGCAACCAATTCAAAACATGTCTAAAATGTTTTCCATCCCTGTCAACAAAGACATATCCCTGAAAAAAAGCCAAAGTGGGTAAGAAACAAAAGCTATATTATGACTTAATAGATGATATGGGGGAAATCCACAAGGAACTAAAAAAGGGAGCACACAAAATTTCTCCAAGAGCTAAAACACTAACATGTTCATGGCAGTGGCAGCCATATACTATCTCTATCCAACAAAGGGCTTTTGTGGAAGGAATACCAAAGTCTATTTGAGAAAAAGTAACAAGGGTTCCAAACGAGAATTGTTAGAAGGAAATCAAAATACAGGTAATGCTCAAACTACTGTATCAACAAAGGAATTTGCAACCAAAAGCAAAAAAACTGAAGAATGGAAAAACCACGGAGAGTGAGCTGTCTAGAACACACTTTTAACTATGTAAGTTAGAAATGTGGAAGGAAGAAATGAATCACATTATATGGGTGGAAAGCTACATTAGTAGCACTCCTAATTAAAAAGGGAATTAACATCAATCGTATCCAGTATCAATTACTTTTTGGTGGATTGCAACAAAGAAATGGATGGACAAAACTATGATACATGGATTTCCTCACAAAGTCTCATCTTTTGTGACAAAAACGATGTCCTAGCAAAATATCTAAATACATAGCGCAACAACAAAATTGCAAGAATGACGAGAAATGCAGAACTAGTTCAACACTCTTTAACTGGCAAGGAAAGGAACAGTTCTACACATTATGATGTCCTCCCGGTAACCAACATTACAACATTTGTGACAAGATGAGAAGCTCCATATCCATTCTCTCCTGCACTCCTGTAGTCCCCTCTATCTCGTCAGATAACAGAGACTGCATGTGCTCAAAGTATTGCCTGTGACTCAGTTATCAAACTCAGTTATCAAACTCAAGGCTTAAGTGTTTTACTTGTTCCTCATTCATTTGGCACTTCATATGAGATACATAAGTGCTTTATCAACAATTTGGACTCAAGAAGAACATTTGTGTGAGGGGGTGCGTTATGATGAATATAACAACTCCTAACTTGCACTCTAGCAGACATGAACTTTTGATAAAGTTGCCTCATCTACCACCTAGGGTAAGGCAACGATCGACACAAGGAGAACAAATCAATTAAACAAATAAAATAAAAAACAACACTCAGCCGAAACAATTCGACTCATATCCCTAGAAAACCCCAAAAAGGGGGAAACAACCACCTTCTCTGAATCCTGATTAATCGCGTGACGACCGCTGAACATAGCGGCGAGCATCGAATCAGGCTCCCGTTGCGTCAACGTATCAACCGTCGTACAGAACTTCTTCCCTCCTACACCACACACAACACCAATCAGAATCCTCAAAACCCATTTGATCCCCGCCATCAACGACCCACATAATGCAATTATTGCACCTCAATACATCGATTTGAGCAGAACTCATGTGGCGATTAGGGTCGGCAACTAGTGAAAGTCAGTGATTGATCAACTCCGAACAGATTATTGGGAAACGAAGAAAGAGAGGCGTGAGAGAGGTTAGGGAGTTACCGACGTTGAGGCGAACGATCGGCGGCGTATCAGAGAGCATCGCGATCGTCGGCGTAAGCGTCGGCGGCGGGGGTGATGTGATGACCCAGATGAAAGGAGGAAACCGCTCGAAGGTCACTGCTCACCTCATGTTCAAGCTATTGAGACGAGAGGGAGTCGACTTGGGCCGGATGTCCCTTCGGGATTATATTCGCGGGTTTAAAGACAATCATATATTTCTATTTTGATTTACGATATAAGATAATTCAATATTATTTTTTTATAAAATTATTATAAAATATATTTTATTTATTTCGTTAAGATAAATAATAAAATTTGTTAAAATATATATTAAATAATATAAAAAATAAAATATTATATTTATTGTTTGTGAGTTTTTCTTTCTGGGTTAGGATGGAAAGTGTTCACGGGAGTAAACTTGAATCAGTTTTCATTTAGTGAACCTCTCAACTTGAGAACTTTTGAAGAGCAGAAGAAATAAAGCGAATGAAAAGATAAAATATTTATGAAGAATATAAGTAATCATATATATGTCACTTAAAATCTAATAATTAAAATTAATATAAAATAAATAAAAAAATTTGATGAAATTATTCATATTAAAATCTAATAAATAAGATTAAAATAAAATCAATAACTTATCTATATAATACCACAAATTCGTTTTTTCATATGATGTCATTTGAAGAAGAGCAAAGATATTGTAAAGAGAAATAGAGGAAGGTTCCGCAAATCCAAAAATAAGCAACGGTTGCTCTCTTCTCTGCCCTCCTCCTCACTTCCCATGCCAATGTACCATCATCTGTTTGTCCCAAAGTATTTTTAATAAAAATAAAAAATATTATAATAATATGATAATTTTATCAAATTTTTTTATCTTATATTATAATTTTTACATTTTAATACATATTTTAAAATATTTTTTAAAATATTTTTATCACGTCATCGTCCATCTATCTTTTCTCTCTCACGGAATCTCTATTTTACAACAGTGAATGGGAGAATTTTAGGGCTTGTTTAGTGGAACTTTTAAGCTGGTGAAACTGACTCGAGCACTTTCTGTCTCAACATTTGACAACAGTCAAATGTGCTTATAAGCTGCTTAATAAAAGTGCTTAAATTGATAAGAAGTTATAAATATCTTATACTCTTATGACTTATTGCTTATAAACATGTTTGGCCAAAAATAAGGGAAATAAGAGGATGATTTTGATGTAGCCCAGCAGGCTACAGCATACGGTAGTTTGTTCAATGATGAAACGAAAGTATATGAAGAGCAGGGTGCAATATGTGTATCTATAAACATTTGGCTTCAAAATTTTCGAGTGTTTGCATTCAATACGTTCTGTACCAACTGGCCTTTTGTTCTGTGGAATAAAATTCATGGGTACATTTTTTGACGTATTCTCTATATAAGTTCATTTCCTACAAACTGGGAATTGTTTGACCTCTGCATTGATTTTTTATTTTTTATTTTTTTTTGGGAGGGTGGTACTCTAGGTTGTTTCAAACACCTTTAATATACTGCTGTTTGAAGCCATTTTCTGTAGACCTTATGCGTAAGTCGTAACTACACTTCTGACCAGATAAATGTGTACAAGAATGATCGAGAGAGGAACGAAGTTGAAGCCATTTTCGACATACAGAAAGGTAAGGATTTATTGTTTTTGGATCCAAGATGAGAAGCAACTTTTTATTCTGAACTCTTTTGTTGCCCCTCTCTTGTTGTACAGATTGTTGTACTGATTTTCCTTAAACTCGAGGAGATCAAGCTGCATAATCAAATGAAAGAGACTGGCATGGAAGATCTTGCAGTATCTTTGTAACATATTTTAAGTATTTCATGTTGATCTACTGCTATCAGAATTGTCTTGACCTTGACAAAGTCTCTTTTAAGCAGTTATTTATTATCGTCAATGATGTTATTCTGATATATGGTACAAAGCTATACTCTTTTGACGTGCAAGGGCATGCCTCATACTGAAAAATTTTCCCCCCTTATCAGGGTAGATATCTGCTCATCCTTGTAAATGAACAACAACAACAACAAATCAAGCCTTTATCCCATCAAGTGGGATCGACTATATGAATATGACGGCGTCATTTCAATCTGTCATGTACATCATCTTCTGTAAGATTATGATAGGTCATATCATACTTCAAGGTTTCTCTCATGGTCTTTTTAGGTCTCCCTCGTCCTCTCTTGATATATGCTAACTTCCAAACTTCACATCTCTTAACAGAAGCTGTGATTGGTCTGCGTTTCACATGACCATCTTCTAATTGAACAACTCTTAAAATAATTAAATCAACTCATCGTTTTTAGCATTAGAATCAAGGAAGAAAAACAAAGAGCCAGCCTCTTCCCGAGAGAGCTCTTATCAGGTTGCCTCAGGCCATTCTCCATGAAATGCCGGATACCCATGTACCAAAAAATTTCTCACCCTGGAAAAAGTGCATCAGGTTTCATGATTGATCTATTTCTTGATGTTTATGCAACTCTGTGATGAAGCTGTTATCTGTTTCATACTCTGATGTTTGTAAAAACTAATTGTTGAATTCTTTTCAGGTGTTCATCCTATTCCCGGCTATTATCATGCTATAGATTTCAACCTTCAACATACGTACGTTGAAAAATTGATATTTCCTCACATTCTTGAAATGGTATGTCTCCTGAACTAATGCACATCTTTTGTCTAATATAGTCTTGAAGTTTGTCACTGGTGATGAACCTGTTGGCAAAACTATAAGACGGTTTTCTGCCTTTGCTTTTCTAAGCAACGATCATATCAGCCAATTTTTCACTTTTTGAGGTTTGAGTCAAAGGAGCATGCTACTAGGCAATTGGTCATTATTATCCAAGTTAGAGGGGTAGATTGAGAAAAGATGACACTATTGACTTTGAGCGGGTGATTGATTTAGATGATAATTACGTTAGCAGAGCTGTTTAATTTGCATAGCGATCTAAAGGCAACAGATCTCCACTCAATTACATTACCCATCCATCTCATGAACATGCCACAACTTCTTAGTTTACATCTCAAAACTTGTATCGGTTTACGTATCACTTGTTGTATTGGGTTACATATCAATACTTGTATTCGTTTACTTATCAATATATACTTCTGTTTTGGACTTCTGCTAGCTTTTGCTAACTATTTGAACCCTGTCATGCAATGCAGCCAGATAACTTGTTGTTGTGTTACAAAGTTATGCTAATGGAATTTCAAAAGGTCAAATTTTGGATTGACCTTACTATCTCAACATGTTCGAGTAAATGGAAGAATTCCTGTCTGAAAGATCTGCTTATATTGTTGTTTCCTTGTGAGTAAAGTTTCTCTTGTGGCGTTGTTTTTTGTTATTTTTTTATTAACATCGTGGTAGCTTCATGTTGAAATTTAATCACTTCAACAATTGTAGTTCAGTATCACTGAAATGGAGATGGAATCATGGAAAACATGGAAATCATGGAAATCATGGAAAGCATGGAAAGCATGGAGAGAGGACAAAACTTGGAAATGGACGAAATGGAGAAAGAGATGCTCAAGTAAAGATGGAGAAAAGTGAGATATCAAGAAAATCATTCTACATTTCTTTTCTCCTTTTATTTTATTTTATTTGAATGCATAGTGAAATCATATCTTTTTCTTGGAAGAACTAAATTGCTAATACGAACGTTATACATTGTAAAAAAATCATAACAGAGAGAAATAGTCATGAAAGTGTTTAAATTCATTGATCGTCTCACATAGCCAACATATCCAAATTCAAGTCATATATTCTCTTCGGTCAAATAAATTATGATGTATTGACTTGGTATAATTATAGAAATAGAAAAACACACAAATCTTTCATATTTCTGAGTCAAGCGAACTACTTGTGCTGTAGTCTATGGCTGGAGTGTTAGTAAGGGATTGGTCCAAACTGATTGTCGTGATAGCCCTATTTCATCGGAGTTATAGAATATGGATATTATCTGCTTCATTTTAAAACCCATCTGTTGTTTTCTCTTCTTTTTTCTTCATTAGGTCCTTGATCTTCCTTAAAAAAATGAGTCCTTGATTTTATTTTTTATTAAGTCGAATTCTTTGATTTTTCGTGTATTTTTTTTTTAAATAGCAGATCACTTCTGTATGGAGTTGTTCAAACAAGCTAATTATAGAGATCATTCACTAAAACTTTCAAATACTTCAATTCAAATTTCAGATCGATTTCATTATTTTGTGGAAAGAATTTTCAATTATCTTATCATCGAAGTCTTACAAAATAAAATAAATTGTTACAAAAAAAAACCAGATATTCTAACAAAATCATAATCATCTTGTTAAAAAGCTGCGAGTATTCTTTGTTGATTATCTTTGTAATTTATTAATTAAAAGAGAAAAAAGGCAAAAATTATCTCAATTTAAAATTTTAATTTAAACAACAAACCCCGCTCAACAACTAAAAAAGAAAGATAAAAAAGAACAACAGACTAAAATACATTGTATTGGTAACAGAAAAAGTTTCCAAATTTGAGTGTCTAAGTTGATTTTCCTTAAATTTCTCTGAGAATCAGAAATGTTGTGGGATTTTCCTCAGCTCCCTTGATCGGCTAGCATCAAGTGTGTTCTCTCAAGAGGTTTGACTCGATTCTCTATGTTGGTAATGCGAGTCTTCATTTGCGTTCTGTAATTTTGTTGGGAGGTTTTACAAGGGAAATCAGGTAGCACTTTGACTGAGTTTGAGTTTGATGGGTATGGTATGCGCCATTGATCTGATCGTCGTGTTAAAAACGAGTGTTAAAAATGAGGGATAAAATATTGACGAAATCATATGGAGTATTGAAAATGATCAGTTCCTTTTGTTCGATCGTGTTTTGTTTCTTAAGGTTCAATTATGCCTGCTGAAGGTTGAATAGGGTCACTTTTAATAGCATATTTGATCTTGAATGGACTTAGTAGTAGTAGTTTCATCAACTGGTGCGATAATTGTCTGATTCATCTGTTGTTAATCCAGCTAGGCTTAATGGAGCCCCCAAGTTATCCGATGTATAGCGTATCGAGAGATTCACTGGAAAGCGAAAACGGTAGTGGGGACTATGTAAAGTACACTGTTACTATACCTCCTACACCTGACGTCCAGCCTATGGATGTGGAATGCAGATTGGAGCCTTGGTTCATAAACAAAGCGTTGTTCACAGGAGGGTT
>JAOVYX010020240.1:0-17342 GCA_035668315.1 Drosera spatulata
CTTTTTCCCAATTTGCCCTTTATGAAATAATATTTAAAATCATTTATAATTTTTAATATATATTTGAACTTTACGCATCAACATCTACAAAACAAGATCAATATTGAATATAAAAAAAATTCATTATATTATAAATAAATACATACCAATAATACCTAAACACATGCAAATTTTATCCTATTCAATCGTTCCTTCAAAATATTGTCTATATCACATGGATTGATGTTAATCACTTCATTTCATAATTGAACAAACTGCATAATTATCGGCCCATCCTCGAACTGCATTGGATGCGTTCTCCCACCACCATCTTGGGATTGGAGGTATAGGATAATTAAGATGTATAAATAGTTGAACAAAGTGATTCCCGACATAGGCAATAGCTATTTCACGACGTTCCTGGACTTCAGTCAGAGAGGACCTCAATGACAAATGAGTAAAATAAGGCGAAACATTTATATTGAATGTATGCAATACGACAATATTTTTATGAAATATATTTTTTTATATTCAATATTAGTTTTATTTTGTACAAATTAATGTGTAGATTTTAAATATGTATTTATTTTTGATATTTGATATATATATATATATATTAAAAATTATAAATGATTTTAAATATTATTTCATAAAGGGCAAATTGGGAAAAAAATAAAAAGAGGAGTGGGGCCATTAGGGGGGTGAGTTTTGGGGGTGATTAGCAGCGCTCTTTTTTCTTTAGTGGTCAATGAGACCATGAGAAGATAGAAAATAGGCTGTGATATGGGTCCATTCTTTCTATTTAAAAACATAGAGACAGTTGGAATGTGCTTAGGAAGTTAACAAATTTTTGGGTGCGGAAGCCAATTTTGAAGATAATCAAGCCATGGAAACAAAAAAGGTTTACTGTAGCACAATATACCAAAAAAGCTCTTGAGCCAAAATTAAATGCATTGACTTTGGGGGAATTTGGTATGGAACCATGACTTTCTACGGTTCTACCATGACATAATTTCCTAACATGGCCATTGTATTGAACACAGTAAAAGCAAAAAATAAAGTTTTACCCGGCTGGGTAATGTGCATAATAGTCTATGGGTCCTATGTGGGTGCTGGAAGGTTAATGTGGGAGAGATGTGAAACAAGAGAACACCTGTTTTTTAATGCTTTTTCTCAAAGGATGCCCGAAAGAGTAGCATGTGTCTAACTGAAGGTGGAATATGGTGCTAAACCTACGAAGCTAATCTCTAAAGAAGATCCCATGTCCCAATTATAGTTTCCTCGCGCCTTTGTTAGTGATGTTGTCGTATCCTTGCTAGCCAGTGGCATGCAATTTCGGTTTCTTATTGTTTGATCATGTGGCTATCAATTCTAACTTCTGGGTTGTCTTTCTAGTTGTGTAAAAGCTTGTTTAGGCAAGTTGTATTCAGATAACCAAATACATTGTTTGGTCGATGGGACCATATAACTTAAACCTGAATCGAGTTTTTCGAGTGTTTATGAGCGTCATGCTTAACTTTTATTCATGATAAGTTGGTCCATGAGGTTTTGGATCAATGGAAGAAAGTTTATGTATAACTTCTGGCAGAGTCGAATTTTTCAGACCAAGGATTTGCAGCAACCCGTTCTTTTCTTGAAACAGTAAAACGAGGCGATGTTTCTATTTCAGTAGAACAAGGTATTGTTGGTCTTCAGTTTGGCAAGGAGTTCTAGACAGAAATGCCAATTCATATGTTAGAGATAATGAGATCAATTTTAGCCGGAGGAATTTCTAGGGTGGAATTGTTTGCTTTTATGTTATTGGCATTGTATAAGTCATTGGTATCATGGCGAAGGTTGAAGTTGCTATTTCTTTTTCTCTCTTTTGTGCAGTGTCAGGGCTGAACCTTATAAGCACAAGACGCTTCCTCCCCTACCTGCTCAACACAGTCTGACTCCGCCTCCCACGCTGTACCCTCAACGGCCAATGCTGACACCCGAGGCCAATAGCCTGCCCAGATTTAGCGTGACGAGCTCCACTGAACTCGGCTACACAAGGCAGAAACGTACAGACATAAATGTTTGAAAGCGAGTACATATATTAGCATATCCTGAAAGTGGCTGCATATTGTAATCAGCTGAGCTTTCTTGATATTCTTTCTTGCACTGATTGAAGGTCTGAGTTTTGTTTTCTCTATTGTTGTCAGAGTGTACTGTTATTACCATTACCGTTGAGAGACATGTATACCATTCTTTGTCCATCAATCCGTGATGGGAAATATAGGTGTCATTTTTTAAAATACTTAACTGTAATCTTGATGGTCATATCACTTGTGGGTTATGTTGATAGTATTGTTGAAGGAATCTGCCTGTAGCTGGATTACTCTTCATGGCTTGAATTGGGAGAAGCACTTCCTCAATATTTTTTCTAACAGCCTTCATCAAGAACGGTTTGAATTGATCACAACCCATGAAATAATGAGCTATCTGCCTTTGGAACTGCTGCTCATAACCGTAGGAATTGAAGATCTCGTCGCCAAGCACATCGTAGATCCTCTTGCCATCAGAGCCTTCGGAGTGAGGAGCATAGCATCCTCATATTACTGAACAGTGGACCTTCGAATAGGAGAGGATCGTTGAAAACGAAGGGATTTGTAATAGAGTCGATTACCGACACAAGAACCGGTTCTATCAGGACTCAAGAGTCGGTTATAAGAGTACCATACCTACGGACAATCTATCAGATACTACACAACTGATCGTCACTTTGCATTCTATAGCTCTTGTATTTGATTCCTTTGAGTTGTTTCGTGAACACTTGAGGTTTTGACTCATCCAACATGTTCACTTCATGATCTTCACTTCATCCATCAAGACTATGATTCAAGAGTTGTTTCACTCTATAACTCTCGTATTTGATTACTTTGAGTTGCTTGCGAACACTTGAGGATTTGACTCATCTAAGATCTTCACTTCATCCATCAAGACTATGATCCAATAGTTTTTGATCATTTCCTTTGCATGACAAAATAATCGTCAAATCCATCATTTGTTTGATTCAAGATTTCATGAAATCCATGATTGTAATAAAAAAAATATTAATACACATCTGATTGTAATCATCAGAATAGATGAGGTTCTAAAATCCCAAAACAAATATAGGATAAGTGCTTAGCGAATGGTATAAGCGCCTCACCTCAAACAACACAATCAAATAGCCACAATCTCTAGCACATGGGAGGCTACATTGTTGGGGCTGTTGAAAGGAAAGAGATCGGTTCCTCAACCAGTGTCTATTTGCGGTTTTATAATTTCTCACACGGTCATTCCCGGTTCATTAATATTCAAGTCAAAAAATTACTCCTACAAATGAAGTCCATCAATATTGACAAGCCATGAATATATTAACGGGTCCAACGCCCTTGCATTGAATTAATGGATCAAAAGGGAGTCAAGTCGTTGTCTATCTTGGCGAGTGATCAGCAACAGGGCCACTGGTTACCATTTTGTGGAATTGCGATCAGTACTCTCCTTCCAAGGAGCTCATACTCTTTCGGAATTTATTACTCCCTGTGTTTTTTACTGACATAAAAATTTATATTTCTATTGAATTTAATAGGTATATCAATTATGTTCCTGCGAAGGTGAGAAGGAGAGAAATCGAAAAAAAAAGAAAAAAAAAATGATGGGATGAATTGATATGAAGAGATATTTTGATAGTTTTGTACTTTTTACATCCCATATTAATTATAATATTTGATTATTTTATTCACTATTCAGCATGTATTTTAAAAGGTTTCGTTTTTCGTTTTAATAATATTAAAAAAAATACGTTACTGACATCATATTGGAGCACATAATGTTAATAGTATTTCGTGATAATTTTTAAAAAAAATGATGTTTGATCGTTTCGCGACGCGAGTCAAACTTCGAATCGATAAGTACACACAGTTCAAGTGTTATAATTATTCATCCATAGATTAACTTGTGAACTTTAATCCTCAATTAATTTAAGGTTTTTCTGACATCGTTAAAAATAAAAACGATATTCGTCTCGTTCTTTGAAGAAACTTAAGTCAAACAACTCCAATACCCATATACATACATACACACATATATAGACACACACGTTGGAGTGCATTACACAGTTGAACTTTGCTCTTCACAGCCATTTCCACAGCCAAGAGTTTGTACAACATTTCTCCATGGCATTCTTAGACTTGTTTCCATTGACAACAGTCATGTTTCTTCCCATTGTGTTCTTGGTTCTCTACTTGTTCCACAACAAGAATGGGTTGCCAACGAACTGGCCATTCGTCGGAATGCTGTTGCCTATCATATGGAACAGAAACCGACTCCAAGACTATCTCACCGAGATGCTGGAAGCGAGCAACGGCCATTTTATGTTCCACGGTCCGTGGTTCAGCAACATGAACATCTTTGGCACGACGGACCCAGCGGACGTCCGCTACGTCATGGTCAAGAACTTCCCGAACTTCGTCAAGGGTCCCGAGTTCAACAGGATCTTCGATGTCCTAGGCGACGGGATCTTTAATGTAGATGCCGAGCTGTGGAAGTTCCAGAGGCAGATGGCGCATTCTTTCATGGGTCAGGACCGGTTTAGACGCTTCGTGATCAAGACCTTGCACAGGAAGATCGAGGGAGGGCTGGTTCCAATTCTTGATGATGCGGTAGAGCGTGGCATTGTGGTTGATTTGCAGGATTTGTTCACCAGGTTGACGCTTGATTCGATCTGTTTGTTCATAATGGGGCGTGATCCTGGTTGCTTAAGTGTCGAACTTAAGGATGTTCCGTTCTCTAAGGCTATGAATGATATCTTGGAAGCGATTTTCCTCAGGCACGCTGTCCCCGAGAGAGTTTGGATGTTGTTTAGATGGCTGAAGATTGGACCGGAGAGGAAGTTGAGGGAGGGATGGAAAATTCTCGACGAGTTCATTTACGGTCTCATCGAAGAAAAGAAGAAAGAAATCAAGAAGGCAAGTGTTGCTCCCTTGGTCGCAAATAAAGAAGACAAGGACATAGATCTATTGAGTTTATACATGAATGGAAATGCGAATACTAACAAATGCAGCGATCGGTTCCTGAGAGATACCGTCTTGAATCTGGTAATAGCAGGTCGAGACACGACCGGAGCCAGTCTTTCTTGGCTCTTCTGGCTTATATCAACTAATCCTGAAGTGGAGTCCAAGATAATGGAAGAAGTGAAGGATATCACTAATGACACAAAATTGTCACCAGCCGACATTGGGATAGAAGATCTTAGTAAGATGGTCTATCTTCACAGTGCATTGTGCGAAACGCTAAGACTATACCCTCCGGTTCCGATCAACCACAAGGCGCCACTTGTACCCGACAAGCTCCCAAGCGGGTACAAGGTAGATCCTAGTATAAAGATCCTTTTCTTCAACTACGCCATGGGGAGGAAAAAGTCCATTTGGGGGGAGGATTGCACGGAGTTCAAGCCCGAGAGGTGGATTTCCGAGCAAGGGCAGCCCAAGAACGAACCGTCGTACAAATTCTTCTCATTCGGCGCAGGCCCGAGGATCTGCCTAGGGAAAGAGATGGCGTTCATACAAATCAAGACGGTTGTGTCCAGCCTGATCGGGAAATATCGCTTCCAGGTCGTGGAAGGACACCGTGTTACTCCCGATCAAAACTCGGTAATCCTACAGATGAAGCATGGATTAAAGGTTAGAGTGCTCAACAAAACATGATTCAGAGTAATACAAGAGACTGGTTAACTTTACAGCTAGGCATGTGATGATTGTCAGGTTGCAATAAGTTTTGGAACGTACTTAGCTATCGCATTAACTATTTTAGTCTGACATACATCAACTCACAATATCAGACCTACTTTTAGACGTTCAATAAAATCATGGCAACAGAAATTCAGATGCTCCAGAGAGACTCCATGCCTTTATGCATGTGACGGTGCAGCTTCTTAATCAAGTTCCCACTTGTGTATTGGCGTATTGTCAGGGTTTCCATTTCCTCGTCAAAAGTTCAGTTCGTAGCATCTTTAACAATAAAGGATGATTTCATTGGGTTCTAAATTCTTTAAAAGGGATACTAGAAACAAGTCAATTGTGTAATCTTTTTTGTGATAATGGATCCCACTTTATTCAGTTGAAGTTTAATCTATAACATTTTATTGGGATCTTGATTCTTTTATGTGAAAAATTATTAATGTCCCAAAAGCTAATTTGTGAGCGTAATTCATATCTGTTGTGAATGTGAAATAGTTGACAACCATAACATGTTGTGGTTCTTACAATATCATTCAGTGGGACTAGAAATTTTTGAACGTGTAAAACATTATTTAGATTCGGAAACAATCTCTCTCTTATTTTAACAAGGATAAGATTATGCACATTTTTTCTCCCCTTCCACCCAGTCTATGACGAAAAATAATAGATTGTTATTGTTGTTGTTGTAAAACGTTGTTTAGATATATGATGCAAAACGAAACCGTGACTCGCTTGAATTTTGATAGAAAATGTTGAAACGTAGGACTTTAATTTATTAGGAAAACCGATTCACCATAGAATCCGGATAAAACAAGTCACAAAAGACTCAAAACATGATTTATTCAATCCTCATATACCTATATTTTGTAGAATTATAGAGCCTTAATTTATAAATCGTCCAAGAATAATCTAGAATTCTAACACTTAATTTCACTAATTATTCCATACATGAATTTAGGAACACTAAAAGGAATTATTCAACTCACTAAACTAGTTATGCTTCCTACCTATGAAAAATATAGCGATATGTGCAATACTATGCTCTTCATCATTTACCCCCACTCCAGCGAAACTAGTCCTCGAGTTTTAAACAATAAATGAGGCTGATCGGTCATTACACGATCACTGCTCTTATAGTGCTTCCAGATTATGAGTAATAATATTCACGAAATGTTTATTCATTCGGGTTTCTTCTTCATCTTGTAGCGTTGATGATGATTATCAAGGTTTCGACTTCATCACAATTCATGACGTAATCATATACCTCTTGGTTGTGAATATGTGAGTTCTAGAGAATAAGTTTCCCGTTCATCATACTCATCGCATGCAGATTGGTGATCCAATCTCTTCCATTACTTGATGTTTCAACACATCCAATTCGACAGATCACTGATTCCACATTATTGGTATTCGACAATACTTCGAATAAGGGGTTGTAGGATTAGGAGATGTACTCCAAACACGACAATACTTCACTAACTCCTTAAGAATCCCCTAAAGAATCGAACTTGCTCTAAAACCAACTAATGCAGAAAAAAGCGTGGCTTGCTCGAGTTCTGGTGAAAACCATCGAAGCGCATGACTTCAATCTACTAGGAAACCCGATTCACCATAGGATTAGGATAAAATAAATCACAAAAAATCAAAATATGATTTATGCAATACTCAAATCTCTATAATTTGTAGCATTACAAAGGCTTAATTAATAGATTGTCCAAGAACAATCTAAAATTCTAACACTAAATGACATTAATTATTCCATACATGAATTTTGAAATATTAAAAGTAATCATTCAACTCACTAAATTAGTTTCATTTTTGATTAATTACAATAAATATCTGAGGCAACTTTCACTTACATCTTAATACCCAAAATATTTAATGGCACATTTAGATACCCAATTATAGTTTCATTTATATTTTGATACCAAAAAAATGGATAAATGACATCAATATCCTTATCTAATCTATGTTGACCCATTCATCTTCAACCTCAATCATTCACTCTCAATTATTCATCACGATCATTTCTTGATTTTTCACCTCCAACAACCGTCAATGGTCACGTTCAATCCCCGTCAATCCACGAACAAACCCACACTTTCTCACAATTGCTTCGATTTTGATCTCAATCAACGCTATTGTCCTCACCATCAATCCATCGTCCGTAGCAAGCACACGGAACGCGAGCATAATCAACGTTCTCAGTGGTTAATTGTAACGTCCCGAGATCCGCGTTATGTGATACGTGACGTTATGCCGTCACGAACCCGATTCATGACAAGACTAAATAAACCAAACGGGCTTAAAGGTATAGAGAGTCAAGGAAACTACCTGTGATCCTTCCATTCATGTTGTTTACCTGTTACGAATTCAGTTTATAATCATAGGACGAGAGCCATTAAGTTACACAGTGTGTGACATGACTAGCACATCACATATATTACATATCCAAAATAGTCATAGTTCTATTCTAACATTCCCAAAATACATAGGGTAACTACAGTCTTCACTGATCATCTGGTAACTCACCTGCAAATGGAATACATGACCCGTGAGTATGAAACTCAGTAACCTAGTATATATGTCTCACATTTACAGGGTACTCTTCCGACTATGACGAATCGATAAGTACCAGTAAAACACTTATACTTTTATAGGAAATAGGTATGCCATATTATATGTGAGTATGGTTTCACGTCTCTTATGTTTATTGTTGTTATTATGGGCCCGTTACTCGAGAGTTTTCAATAGACTTGGATTACAAGACTCGTCAATCGTCAGCCGGGTTACAAGAATCCGTTAATTCGTTATGTACTTGCATAGATTGTACGCCACATTGCACTTTAGTAGATAGAGTGCGCATCCAACGGGCTCTATGTGCCTCTCATTGGGATAGATTTAGGCCTCCCTACAGAGAGTAGTCAGTGGTCCCGTCACGTCCGGTATTGAAACCGGTGCATGCATACTAAGAGAATGGGAACTGTCCAACGCTCTCTAGTTAGTTTTAGTTCATCCGTAACGATGACTCAAAGATTTTGGCGAGAACTCAGTCCCCAGGACTTTCACTTGACACTTGATAGATTCCGAGAAGGGACACCAAGTACGACCTTCTTCCTTAACAATTTCAACAGAGGGAGATGATGGCAGTGCCGAGCTCATTCTGCAGACCATATTCAAGAGATATGACAGATAACATAACAGACCATAACACTTGTACCATGTTCCGCTTTTATGTTTGAATACGTGTCGTTGTTGGTTCGCATTTCATTCGTCCGTGTTATCAAGTATTTTAATCTCACTTCCGACAGTATTCCGTTTAGCGTGTGTTTGATGATTTCGTTTGATATTATTCGTACATTGTAAAATCACCTTGCAAAAGTATACATTTATGAAAGTGCTATTTATATGTAAAACATCATTGTGTGGATTGATTTGTTACAACCCCGTAATTTCCCCTCAGTTCAGAATAAGCGATTCAAATTGAATCCCGATCCCGACCTTAGTGTCACATAGTCGTATGTAATATTCTTAAACGTGTATTTAGGCTCAAATGGGTTGCGAGCGTGACTTAGGGAATCATGGCCGCGATGCAGTGACGGCCAGGATCTTGCATCTGTCGCGGACGGGATGTTGCATCTGTCGCGGATGTGACTATAGGCGTCGTGTAGTTCACATATATTTAATATGCTTACCCACACATGAAGGTTTATACTTCGATCGTATGTGATTAGACTTTAAGGATGTCGTTCGGATTGTATGTGATATAATGAATGTCGATGGGATCCTGATACAACTCACGACATACCAGACCAGTCAACGGAACCAAGTCCACCAAGGGAGCGACACATTATCAGGCCACCATCCTATTTCAAGGATTATGCTTAGTTTGTTGGATGTTTTCTGCATTCACGTTTCCATTACTTAGCTATATTTTAGCATTAGTTGTTAGAGCACGTTTACATTCCATGTTTACCAGTTCGCTAGTTTGTGCCAAAATCACATTATCTGAGATCCATCTGTCCCTTCTTCCATATTTCTGGAGTTATGCCTTTTCACGAAAAAAGGATATCAATTTGGTGCTCTCGTTGAGCCTCTACCATCAATATGGCAGAGGGTACTCGCCTCCGTGTACTGGATGAAACTGTCACAAGTCATGCCAGCCAAATCCAAAGCCTCTCTGACCAGCTTTCTTCTCTCGTTGTTACGGTCACTTCTTTTGACGGAAACTGGATCAGCTTCGCCTCGCTGCCCAAACCCACCCCTCTACATCCACCAACCTTCCACTCACTGTCACCACAACAGCTTCAACACCCGTCCTGCTCGACGGCCAAGATCCTTTGGGTTGGATTTTTAAAGCGACACAGTTCTGTGAATTCCATAATATCGCAGGCGAACAACGCTTGCAGATCGTCTCCTTCCATATGGATGGTCCTGCTCTTGCATGGTTTCATTGGACGCATAAAAATTGTCCATTTGAAACATGGGCTAGTTTTGTCGCCGCTCTGGAGGCCAGGTTTGGTGATTCTCCATATGTCACCAAGGAGCCCTCGCAAAGCTTACACAAACTACATCAGTCTCTGCTTATATTTCCAGCTATGAAGCTCTTGCAAACCGAACAACCAACCTGCCAACAGACTTCCTTCTCCATAATTTTATTTCCGGTCTAAAGCCGGAAATTCGTCGAGAGGTTCAAGCATTACGACCCCAGACAATTATAGAAGCACAAGGGCTTGCTCGCCTCCAAGAAGAAAAGCTGTTTGATTCCAGAAAATTCAGCCGTCCCTTCACAACCAAACCACCACAAAGTCCACCGCAACCAAACCCCCCACCATTCCTCCTGGAGTTCGTCCACTTTCCAATGAGGAAATGCGTCATCGTCGTGAACGAGGCTTATGCTTTAATTGCGATGAAAAATTTCATAGAGGCCATCGATGCAAAAACTCGTCCACTTTGCTTCTGCTATCTGACGATTATTTGCCGTCTGAACAACCAGAGTCACCCGACGAACTCTCACTGCCTCTTGGATATTTTTTTAGCAAACTAACAAGGTCCTTATTTGAATTAGATATTATAGATCTATCTCGAAATGAAAAGAAGATGTAGTAAAAAAGAGAGAAAAAAACGACAAAAATATGTCGATTGGTTGAATTATATGAATATATAGTTAATGTTTACAAAAACGTTCGTGTTTTATATGGAT
Source organism: Drosera spatulata (assembly GCA_035668315.1). Classification (NCBI taxonomy): domain Eukaryota; kingdom Viridiplantae; phylum Streptophyta; class Magnoliopsida; order Caryophyllales; family Droseraceae; genus Drosera; species Drosera spatulata. Next base: position 10,930 of record JAOVYX010020240.1, read on the forward strand.
ATAAAATGAATTTATTTCATTAGACTTTCCAAACAAGGTTCTGGGAGTGTGATTCCAAAACTAGGTTTCAAGCACATTCCTGCTGTTTTGCCTTCTTCAAATACAGTTCCAACAATACCTATCTAAGTACGTACAGGGTGTGGTTTTAATCCAGGCTCAATCACACTTCTTAAGAACCCTAACCTTCAATCCATGCTTCATATGAAGAATTACGGACATTTGATCTGGAACCACAGGGTGCCCCTTGACCACTTCGAATCGATATTTCTGAATCAAGCTAGACACAACAACTTTCATTTGTATGAACGACATATCCTTCCCTAGGCAAATCCTTGGCCCTGCACCAAAAGAAAAGGAAATGTGCGGCGCCACATTCTTGAGTTTTCCTTGATCAGTAATCCACCTCTCGGGCTTGAACTCCAAACAATCATCGCCCCATATGGATTTCGTCCTCCCCATCGTGTATATTGGGAATAAAAGCATTGTGTTAGGATCTACTTGTTGCCCACTTGGGAGTTTATCCGGCGTAAGTGGCGCCTTATGAATGACCACGACCAGAGGGTATAGCCTCAAGGACTCGCACAATGCCGCACGAACATTTATCATCTTACTAAGATCTTCTATCTCAACATCAGATGACGATGTCTTGTTTCCGCAAATGACTTTAATTTCTTCTAATATCTTGGATTCACTCCGTGGATTGTTTGAGAGAAGCCAGAAAAACCAGGAAAGGGTGGAGCTCACGGTGTCACGACCTGCTATTAACAGATTGAGGACGGTATCCCTCAAAAACTTGTCACTGTATTGGTTGGTCTCTTCACCCATGTATAATGCCAACAGATCCGCGCCGTTGTCTTCTATATCTGCACCAGCTGGATGACTAACGATTCTCTCCCTAACTTTTAGCTTTTTCTCTTCAATCAGTTCGTATACAAATTGGTCTGCAGTTCTCCATGCCTCGTGCATCTTCGCCTCCCAACAAATATTTAACGATCTAAACAACCCCCAAACCGTCTCTGGTAAGATATGCCTCATAAACAGGGCCTGTTGACCATCAACCAATGCCTTAGAAAAGGGTACATCAATGAGTTGGATGCTCAAACAACCTGGATCGCGCCCAGTGAGAAACAAGCATATAGAATCAAGGGTCAACCTTGTGAACAAATCCTGCAGATCAACGACGGCACCTTGTTCCATTGCCTGGTCGAGGATCGGGATCAACCCTTCCTCAATCTTCCGGTCTAGGGTCTTCATCACGAAGCGTCTAAACCGTTCATGGCCCATGAAAGAATGGGCCATCTGCCTCTGGAACTTCCAGAGATCGTCGTCGACATTGAAGATCCCCTCGCCAAGGACATCGAAGATGCGCTTGAACTCCGGGCCCTTGGCGAAGTTGGAGAAGTTCTTGCTCATGATATAGTGGATGTCGGTGGGGTCCACAACGAAGAGCATCCTCATGTTGCTGAACCAGGGACCTTGGAACAAAAAATTACCGTTACTTGCTTCTACTATTTCAGTGATATAATCTTGAAACCTATACAAGTTCCATACGAGTGGCAGCAGCATCCCAACAATTGGCCAGTTCATTGGCAGGCCTTTTCTTTTGTGGAACAAGTAGTATATGAACAAAAATGGAAGTAAAATCAACACGGCAAGACTCAACATGTCGGTGTGCGCCATGGAAAAATCCCAGACCAATATTGATTGACTGATCTCAGCAAGGGTTTCCAAGCCTGCAACTCCCGTAAATATACGGTAGGAAAGAAGCTTGTGATCACCGCTAGTTGAGCAAGACATTATGAAAATGGTTGGATGTCTACTTCCCATCTGAAAGGCGGTCTCCCATTTTTTCATAGCTAAGGTGTTTATGGTGCATGGCAACGACTGTTAACCGTCTCGTGCAGCAAGCTACTCAACTTGGAGATTGAGTTTGAGGTGGTTGATGATTTATGGTGCATAAAAAGTGAGCGTGACTGCTTTTAATGGACAAGCAAGAAAAAACTCCGCAGCCAAGTGGGATATGAATCATGTGGGTGTATATCCCATGGAACATGATCTTGTTAGCTTCTAGTGCAATTTGGTTATCACACACTTGTTTTTGTTTTGATTCTTTCGTACCTCAAAAGATCAAGATCTCAGCGAAAGGGGGAAAAAGATTACCAAGAAGACAGAAAACAAGCAAGTCCCTGCCTCAGAAAAGTGATATATCAACTTAGAGTCTAAAATCACAGTTTCGTTCTGTAAACCAATGAGTTATATATGATTCTGCAGAGGTCATAAGGTCATCGAAGAGCCAAATTCACCATTCCAGACTATTATCTCTGTGTCATATCATGGCTAGATTTTTATTTCCCCGACCGGAAGACAAAAACTAATGAGACCAGAGCCATCAAGAAGAGGAGAACGTACTATATTTCCATCCTCAATGCTTTCGAGGTTCACTTCGCTCGACAAAAGTTCCCATTCATGTACTGCTGATCTACTTGCAGACTTGTTCATTAGAGCACAAATTTCATGATCGAGCTATCTTTACTCATATTCGTTAGGTTGGTAAGTTTTTTCTGTTGTATGGCTCTTACGTTGATAGACACACAGTCGGTGGGTACGTACGACCTATGTCTCTCATCACCACAGTCTACCCTCTTTATGGGATCACTACAGAGGACTACCCAAAACATAGAAATAAATAACGGTGTTATGCTTCCAAAAAAAAAAAAAAAGAACGGAAAAAAAATTATGGTATAAACAGCATTCAATTAATTACTACAGTACTATTTCCATTGTATTTTACTGCTTAAAACTGATTTGGATGTTTTTTTAATTTTAAAATTTTGAATTTTTGAAAATATGTGATGGTTATTATTTTACAGCAGTTGATAAACTTCTTGTACACCATAAACACAAAATCTGAAAAAAAAAAAACACCGATATTATGTTTTTTTATTCAAAAAAAAGACCCCGGTGTTATGTTAAACACCAGAAAGTGCCTGGCGCAACAACTCTTTCCATTTCTACATTAGAAAAAACAATAGACTATGTAAAATGAAAAATTTATAAAAGAAAAATAATAATATGATGATGTGATAAAAAAATTGAAATGACGTTAAAAAAACATGTTAAAATATACATTAAAAAATAAATGTTATAATGTATGAATATAACATTCTTTATTTTTTGTATATCAATTAATTTATTGTAATATTACACATAACGAAAGGTGAAAAAATAAAAATTCTGACGTAAGTGCTCCTGGCAACTGGTGGTTTCCAAGAGGCGGCTAAGTTCATGATAGAAGAGAAGAGGAAACCACTTGCTCAATCCAGCGTCTCTTCGACACTTCAAGAGTTACTCGAAGCATGTCCAGATCCTCCACTTGAGATGACTCGTTATATCTTTCGCTCGTGATCTTGATCTTGTGCTTTTCGATTCTTCAACTACATTTTTCACTATGACAACAGGGACGACTGCTACCCTTTCAACTGTATCAACAGAGTTATGGCACCTTCGAGGCTCTATGGACAGTGATTTATGGTAGTTGTAGCCACCACGTGATATTGTCATTCAAGGGTGCAAATTAACGTGTGAAAGTTAATTACTATATACTACAGCCTCGATCCCAAAAATAAATAAATAAATAAATAATTGTATATTATTATTGTATTATTCAACATTTATTTTAAGGAGGTTCGTTATTAGTCTTAACGAAATAAGAAAATTACGTCACTGACTCAGGATTAAGGTGCATAACTTGAATTATTATTACCGTTTCACGAAAATTTTGCGTAAAACGATGTTTGATCGTCATGCGGATGATTTGTAGCTTGAATAATTTTATCCCTGACCTAAGCCAACGTTACGTTTTTTTATGGGATGGAGGTAGTACTATATGCTCCCTTCGTCCCAAAAAAATTACAATTTTTTTGACCAGACATGTGAGGATACAAGTTTTGACCGATGTTGTAGGATGATAAAATATAATTTTTTTTGATAAATATCGTAAAATATTAATGATAGTAAACGTTATGTATTAAAATCTGAAGACAATAGATAATATAAAGCATATCGTTTAGGTGAGTAACAATAGAGAGAAAAATATTACACAAATTATGGGAAGGTAGTATATAGGCTCCTGTATCAACACCTCGTATTACTTGTTCATAAAGTCACACAGCTCCGTATGATTAAAATCGTTGGTTCCCTCATAAAATAAAAAGCTAGAACTTTAGTCTGAACATACTTAAAGATTTTACGACTATAGCTTTTATCGTGTCATGCTCAATATAGCCTAATTTGGAAATATTAATCATAGGTTTGCAAACTACTAACGATACATAGTAGGTTCCTATCTAAATTGGTCTTCAATTGTCGAACAATAGTTGCAGAGCTTTCGGTTCATTAATTTAAAAGCAGTTACTGAAAGCAATGGCCCCAATGTTCTTTTTAGTAGACGTTGTACCACAGACACATAGTATGCGCCACGAAAATAAAGACGAGGAGAAGCAATCCCTTTCTTAGAAGTTGCTACAATAACAAGTAAATGAAAACGAGTACTGGAATATCTCCCGGATTTCACTATTAACAAGAGATTTTTTTTCTTTGAAAGGCGAACAGTGGTTTTTCAATGGTTGAAATAACAGCACGATACAACAAGAAGAGCGCTACGTACAAATGCTTACAGTCCATGGAGCAGATCTTGCTGACAACGTAGACCGATAGAGGGTTGCTGCTACGGAGGATTTCTTGAGTTATAAGTGTTACTCTGGTTGAGTTCTTTTGTTGTTCGGGTAGCTGCTAGTGTGAATTTCGGAGGTGATGATGGGTGGATTGCATGAGTGTGTTGCTTCGAGTGGCCAACAAGAGGATTAATTTGGAGTTCTTTTGTTCAAGGTTAGGGAGTTAAAGAGTTCTTCTGGATGAAATTGTCCCTGATATATGTGATGACCGGAGTTTGGTCTTAGGGTACTGTATCTGTTAAGAAACAAAGCCTGGTTGTGACTTTGTTGATAGAAATTTGGGGGATAAGGCGAGTAGGGGAAAAATGTCTTGACGATTTTGGAGTTTTTGGTGATCTTTGAGGATCGTAGTTAAGGTGTTTTCAGTGTTACTAGCGAGTTGCTGATCATTAAGGGAACACAAATGTTTATCACTTTGATGGCGAGGAAATCTGATAGATATGTAGGAGTGCACTTATTCCGAGTGTTGATTATGTTTCATTACCAGATGCCTCTTACGTTGTGTAGCATTGAGGATCATCTTAGGTAACCCTTTTAGCCCTTCTAATCAATTACTTAAAAGAGAAAATCTGCAGCATAAACATGAGACAAATTACCAACAAAGACATACCTCCTGAATCTCCTTGCAACTAAGAAGAACCTGCAATGGAAAAAAAAGAAAAAAGAAAAAAGTATTTGTCATTTGTTTTCTTGATAAGAGTATTTAGGGTGTAACCCATCTTCAAGTTCTAGAATATGAATGATTATCGGATCAACAAACTCTAAAACAAATAGAATAAGCCTCTTCTGAAGCACAATGAGACCTGATATTGGTTTAGAGCTTTTGGGCAACATTCAAACCAACTATGCTGCATTTACCTTCGTGGCTCCTAACATGGTGTCATCCCCTCATCTTCTGAAACCATAGTATCAGAAGTGAGCCCAAGTTTTTTTTGCTCGCAGAGCAGATTGATCATTGATACACACGTTCCATCTGTTTTCAAACCCAACTATAATCGTTGTCTAAGGAACAATCCTTAGTCTTAAAACGGAAACGGTAGAACTATTCACCCTTATCGCCTCCTTTGCATCACCGCTGAACTAAAAGTCAATGAAGACATACCCTGATCAGTTCACCACTAAGTATTTGGAGGGTGAAACTAATTGAGATCAATCTTCACAATTCAAAATGTAATGAAAAACAGGGACGAGATTTGACACGATTTTAAACTTGCGGCTTTCCAAACTGTGAGAGGCAAATCAAGTCGAACCAACCTTGGCTTTGCTTGACAGCTTGTTCTCCTGTGTGTGTCCCCGTCGATCACCTATGTCATGAGGGCAATTAGAACTTAGAAAGCAGGTATGAAACCACAAAAAATGCATCCATCAACAACGTCAAAAGCAATGTTAAAGATGGCGGGCAACCTGACCGTCATGCATCCAAAAGCAGCTGAGGAATACATATTCATGTTCGCGATTGAATTAAATCAAGGCATAATGTAACGCCCCGGCCAAATCCTTGCTACCGGATCGTCATCAAGAACCGTTCGCCAGACTGAAAACTGGCCCCACAGACCAACACTAGTCCTTTCAGTGCGCTTTGGCCTCACTCGCGCACACCCTAGAAAACTTCCCAGGAGGTCACCCATCCCAGCATTACTCCGCGTTAAGCACGCTTAACTGCGGAGTTCCAAAGTGATG
>JAOVYX010020241.1:0-17339 GCA_035668315.1 Drosera spatulata
TTGCTGTCTGAGCTTTCACCGTGATTCCTCTTTCTCTCTCTACCTAGAGAAATTCAACCATAACCTTCAATCACAAAGTATAACAAAGGAAAAAGGTGTGAATCCTAAAATGTGTTTACTTGGAGTTCTGCTTATTAAATATCTTTTATTAACTTCAAATATGTCCACTTAAGCAATTTACTGAGCATTGTATAGATTCACATAAGATATTAATTGATTGCCGGAACATAAGGCATTAATTGAATTAAGGAGCTCTTATCCCTTGGTTCAGAGAGATGTGATTTGGCTCCATTTCCACACAAAAAAAGGGTAATCTATACCAAAGTTGAATGAGTGCGATCGAGCAACTATTGTTTGAGAATTGAATGCCCATGTCAAAGCAACTTAAACGTGGATTCTCGGTATTAAGCTCATTTCTACTTGCCTTGAGTGTACGCAGGATGATGTTTCATTGTGATTACAATTTGCAGAAGATGAGCAGGCGCCAAGCTGCTAATGTCAGGTTAAGCTTAAATTGTATTTGGAGTTGCAAAAAGGTAGCATCTTGTCAGGCAACATGTGGAGTGTGTCTTTGTAAACACTATTAAATACACTATAACAATATGTCTTTGGAACTGTTAAAAAAGGATTTTATAATCTTTGATCTAGAAGCATCGCAAAGACCTAATGGAGGAAAATAAACTGAACTTTTACAGGAAGATCCAATATCACTCATCTCATCCCTGATAACTACACTTAAAACCATACACAGAGACACAAAACAGAGATTAAACGAAGACATAACAACAGAATGCCAAATTCCAAACCTGCAATTTATCGAGATACTGAGGCTGCCCATGCCCCTTCTTAATCGTCCCCGTCAACTCCAACAACCGATCCGCCAACGTCGACTTCCCATGATCAATATGCGCAATGATCGAAAAATTCCGGATCCTCTCCGGCGGAAACTCTCCCAAATCAAATCCACCAGCACCACCTCGAGACTTGGAACAGAATCTACGGTACCAATTCGATCCGCATTGAGCTGTTTTGGCTTCGAGTAAATCAGGAATATGATCTAAGTTGAATGGACAACGTACTGAAAGGGATGCGAGGGTTGATTTAATGGTTTCGGAAAGGCGATTGACTGTGGATTTGCCCATTCGAGGGCATTTGGGGTTGGGGGGGATTAAGTGGGAGGGTTTGGTGTGGAGATGGTTATAGAGAGTGAATTTTAGACAACTCAACTGTGAAAAAAAGACCGATTTTGATAACCTAGGATGAATTTTTCAAAAATCCTAATCGAAGTTTTATTTTATATTTTAATTTTATTTTTTATAATTCATATGCATAAAATTAGAATGCATACGAGATTGATATAAAGTTCACAAAGTCTTTAATTACAATCCACAAATCGAAATGAAAATGAAAACGTAAATGAAATTTTCATTAGGGATTTTTATCCAATTTATCTTAACTTTTTAACTTTGAAACTTTTTTTAACCCTTCCACTCTCCTTCCCAAAAAAAAAAAAAAACAAAAACATACTCTACCCTCCTATAAAAAATATAATAATTTGACTGGTATATATGTCGAGATGAATTTTGATTTTATCGAATGATCAAACGATATTTTTGGAAAATTTTTGTGAAACATTGATGAGAATTTTTGTTGTGTATTATAACCTATAAAAACATTATTTTTATATCGTCTAATAATAAAATGAAGCTCGTCAAAATACATGTTTAATAATTTCAAAAGTTCAAATATTGTATTTTTCATGAGACGGAGGGAGTACTAACGGTTAGATTAACAATTTGTCGTGACAAAGCATTGATGGCGATCGTGATACGATCAAATATTATTTTGTGTTAAATTATCGTGAGGTTTAATCATTACAAAATATTCAATTTTATTCTGTGAATTCTTTGATTTTTCAATTGCATTTTGTGAAATAAAAAGTTTCCATTTTATATTATAAATTGGTTTTAAGTTCCAAATCTATTCTCCTTCTAACAAAATTATATCTTACTAAGAAGAAAAAAAAAAAAAACAAAGGAAAAGAATTAAATTAACTACACATGTTCGGTTTTTCTTAATACTTAAATCTATCCCTAATTCGATTTTCAATTTTCTTTTTCTAATTTCGATCTTTAGAATTCAATTATAGTCCTAATTCTTTGAAGTGGACAATCAGTCGGAGGATCAGTCAAATCATCCATGACTAGATTATCATTTTAATCGATAGAAAATTTGACACAAATAAGAACATTCATATTACCAGGTGATTATCATACATCAAGAAGCGAAATATCATGACTATTTGAACTGCGAATCCTGAGTGAACCATTCCAATAATTCATGTCTAATCTCAAAATCAAATCTTAAACATTGAGATGCATAACTAAGGTTTCATTATAATACATATCTCAAAATATGTGATATAAAAGTATACATACAATACATATTAAATCAACGTGCGAATAAATATTACAAGTGAGGAGCGTTAGAATGTTAAAAGTATTATGCGTTATGGTTAACGATTTTAACCCCGAAAATATAAGATTATTGAATGAGATATGATATTGATATTTTTGAATAATTATATCGATACGGGTTAATTATGGACGAAACTATATTATGAAATCTGGGTAAATATTAGTGTAAGGGACCTTCGCAGGGAAGCAAAGCAATATACTTTTGAGATGTTGTGGGTCCCTGTTGTGACAATAAACCTCCGATAAACCGTTTTCCCTTTCCTTTCACTTTCACCCTCTAGTATTGAACTCATTTTTATGCATGTTTTCCTTAGATGTTATTTTATATTTATGTTTTATTTTATGTCTTTTTAGGTTAATTTAGTTTGTCTAGTATTTACGTTCAATTTATGATGTTTTTCTTGTTTTTATTTCTACGAGCGCCATTTGATGCATGATGATGAAGTTGAGTTAAAGACAAAGTGATGAGGACGTTGTTTTACGCGATATATAAACGTAATTATGAGCTTTTTTTTTACATAACATTGAATGAAACTGGAATTAAGCTGATGTAAGGATGTGAAGACGTGTGTGTGGGGTTGAAATTTGAAGTTTTAAAAAGTGCATTTTCATGCCCATGAACTTTGATCGACGAAAGTTTGTTTTCTATTGTGAATTTTATGGGTTTCAAATTATTAAGGGTTTTTTATATAAACCCTTGTTGTTTTCGCCATTTAGGAGTCAGAACGTCAGTTTTCATTGGTTTTTTTTTTCCATTTCTATTGATGTAATTGCAGATTTGTTTTTTCTTTTCTTTCTTTTTTTTCGTTTGTCGATCAAGATTGTGATTTTTGGTGTGGCAATCAAGATTAGCGGATTGGAACATCGGATTTGTTATTGTATTCATTTGATGATGGGTTTGATTGTTCATATCTTTTGTCTTAATGCTATTAATTCAATCATGATCATGTAGTTTGTGTTAGTAAGGATCATGTGAATGATTTCATGACTATGGGATTATGAAACCATTTTGATTTTATTGGAAAGATAGAAGTTAATGTGAATTGTGACATTTCCATGATGTTAAATATATGTGATGCATGATTATATCCCGGAGTGGTCAATTAGGGTTTGTTATGTTTCATCAATGCAATAGTCAATCTCGGTTGATTATATTTGTAACAACGTAGATTGAATAAATTATTTATCTCAGTTAATGTTTATTCAAGTTAGAGGAAATTCACAACTTTAGGTTATAGCTTAATTAACTTATTCGCTAAGATATAAATATCTAAGGGAGAATTATGAGCTTAATACAAGAAATAGAATTTTAGAATTAATTTACACTCATGTGAATTACCTAAAATATTTATTGGTTCTATATTCTTTTTTTGTTCCCATGGGAATGATCTATACTCATGACTGATATTTTGAAAGGGTTAATTTGGCACGTGATCCAATTTTTGCATCATTGCTGAGTTGCTATTTTGGGGTCATTATTATTTTATATTTTTGAACTAATCTTTTTTTTTTCTTTTTTCTTTTTTGTGATTGCTAGTAGATTGGACTGTACCAACAGTGCACACAACAAAAATGTTAATATGAAACCAAAAACTGCATCCATAATGAAATACCTCTTAATTTGATTACACTTATCACTAAGGGAACAGTGAACTTATGCTTTATAATTCATTTGAACTCTACTGTCAGAACTTTTATAAATTATTGTGAGTAGATTAGAATACACCAATTGTGTACTCCATAAGAAAATTTAAGGGTAATCCAAAGACCCATCCGTTGTGAAATACCTCTTAGTTTGGTTACACTAACCAAAGAGTGGACTTATGCTTAAGAATTCATTTGAACCCTAAGGTTAGAACCACTATAAATCATTATGCACTTTACCTTCTTGCATTGATTTTTGTTTGATCCAAGAAAATTTCCACAGAGTTAAGAAAATTAAAGTCCTTGTTATTCAATAGAGTATATACTCTACCGAGTCAGCAGAGTTCACTCAGCCTCAACAACAAATTTAAGAACAGAGAACTTTAGGCCCTTAAATTTTTTATTAGCCTATTCAACACCCCCCTCTCCCCAGACTTATGTTGACATACCATGTCTTCCAATTGATATCAAAGCTCATCTCTTTAGCATAACTTTGAAGAGAAAGGTCCAGACTCTTAACTATACTTGTTTAAGATATTTATCTGAAAAAGAAGATACTAACGATTTTTATGAGATTGACATAGTTAGGTACTCATGTTATCCCTCCTCTATATACTGCTGACAACTTTTGTCACCAGAAGAAAAGAATTAGGATTCACATGGATGTCATTGACAGAAGAATCTTTAGAACCATTATATGGGGTCATTCATTCGTAGGATGACTGATCCTAAGAATGATAAGTAACAGATCTCGAAGGAGGAGAAAGATTTCACAGAAAAGAATTGGGAGCTTGTCTTCTTTGACAACAAAGCAATGAATATCCTCTATCAATCACTTGAGCCTAACTTTTAGAGATTATAATTCACAGCAAAATAGCTCAAGATATATGGAATGTTCTAGTGGTTCAAATGGAGGGAACCTCAGAGATTAGAGAGAATAGGGAAAATGTGCTTATTCAGCAGTATGAAAGAATAAAAAATGAAAGATGATGATAACTTCACTGACTTCTATGAGAGGTTTAATGTGTCGATCAACGAACTAAATGACCTAGATCACATCATTGACCAAAAGGTTCTTGATGTGTATGAAAACACGCTTCATTTTCTTAGTCAAAAGTATTTGTTTGTGTTAGTTTTATTGTTAGTTTGTATTGTTTTGGTTTTTTTATTATTTAGAGCATCAATACTACAATATCTCTTATTTTCATTGCAATAGTGAAGAATTGGAAGCGTTTTCAGAGGATGAGTTGATTATAAGAAGTTTGAAGCTGTTTTCAGAAGTTTTTTGTTGACCTTGAAGCTTATGAAACGTGTTTGCAATCTATTTGAAGTTGAATGATGAAGAATGCATGCTTTTCAAGAGACACGAGCCGTGCATGGTGTGCAGGGGCCGTGCAATATGAAGAACCAAGCTACTCTGAGCACGGCATAGGAAGAAAGAGAACGACCCGTGTGCTCAAGGCACGGGCCGTGCCAAGGTCGCACCAGCCATGCGCCCTTCCACACCTGGTTGTTTTATTTTGCTATGTTTAGGAGAATTTATTACTTTGATTTATCCTATAAATACCTATGTCGAATATCAGTGAAAGGAGAGTTCAAAAGGAGGTTTTTCATCATTTTTACGTTACTTCTCCAGAGAGTAAGAAATGCTGCTTTAACCTGAGACGACGATCTCTACGGATCACAACAAGAATATCATCGAGGAGGATAAAGATTGACGCTACACAACGTTCATTCATTGAAGAGATCATTGATCTACCTTTGTTTAGATCAATCTTAATTGGTCTAGGGTTTTGTATCTCTCTCTCTTGTTTTTTTTTAAACATTGTTGTAGTTGGAGATGTATGTGCTTAGCATGAATTGTTCATTACATATTGTAATAATTGTAGCGTAAATCTGAGTATGACTTAGTGATTGTAACTTGGTCATGAATTTTATGAGATGTGATTTTTGTTTGTAATAGTTTCATTTTCATATTTTATGGTATCGTTTCATGTGTTGATGTTATTGTTAATTACTTATCTATAGTAATTGGACTGGCTATCTAATTATGCTAGAAAAGTATATATACAGTCAAGCCATTCTCTTTTGGTTGATGATAGTTGCAGCGTCATAGGTTAATGTCATTCTCTTTTGGTTAACCTATGATCATATAAATATGAGCATAATATGGCGCTAATTTATGTTAGGTCAATATTGTGAGGTGCTAAAGGAATAGCCTTAATGCGACATATAAGTCTATGTTATATTCTTGTTTTGATATAGAGTAATTATGTTAGTTTGGTTATGGCATGCTTTATGGTAACCAATAGCTTATTTTGTCAACTCTCTTTTTATCGTAACTAATTACAAACACCTACCATAATAGAATATGAGATGAAAATTATTAGTCAATGATTAAATCCATGATAAGTGAGATCATGAAGGCCATACTTGAACTTGATTAAAATCTCTAGATAAATTTTCAAGTTGAACCATTTTAGTTTATTGCATTGTTTTGTTTAATTTTTGTTCTTCTCAACAAAACATCCCCCCCCCCCCCCAAATTTTACAAAAAATTTTGTAGATCGACAATGTAATTCACGAAATCTGAAAAGATCGTTCTCTGTGGGATCGACTCGTGCTTATCACTACTATATTTTTATTTTAATTATGTTGTGTGAAGTAGTACGATTATTTTAATTTGTAACACCTTGCGACGGGTTCTATCAAATTTTGGCGTCGTTGTAAGGGAACGGTGTGAATTATTTTTTACCTCTATTGATTTTCTCTTTTTGTTTTATTTCTATTTATCAAGAATTGATCATATTGTATGCAATTGTGAAGCGGACAAAAAACCGGAGATAAAGTGCTGAACATCGTTCGTAGGTTTGAAGGAAATATATTTGAGCATCAAATCCACAAATAGTATGAGGTGAAGTGTCATCCTCATAAAAAAAATATGAATTGTCATATTGATGAGATCTTTCCAACTCTAAATGACCTTTTGAATGTTCAAAATGGTGCTCCGAATGCTCAAATTGATAATCGCATACTTAGACAAGTAGAAGAATATGATGATAGTAATGAACCTCCATTGTGTATTGTTTTTCCTGATGTACAAGGAAATTTTAAGCTCAATTTCGATTTTTTGTAAAAATATCAATCTTTCATGGTTTGTCTGGTGAAGATCCTCACTGATATTTGAACGATTTTGGGGTGGTGATCTACAAGTTAAACAACCACGAGTGGCGTGATAAATTCTACAAAAGATGGCTGCTGATTCCTAAGATTTCAATCGCGATGATGATTTCTCTAGCGATGTTCATGAAATATCATCCTTTTCAAATTATGCTGATCAAAAGCTTGATCGTTTAACAAACTTACTAACAATGCTTTTCCAAAACAGCAATAATATCCCACAAGTCAAATCATATGGAATATATTCTGTTCAAGGTCATGCTACTGATATGTTTACTGTCCTTTATGATTATGAGCAGGTTAATGCATTGGAGAATTTTTTTGATCCTCTAAGACAAGGAAATTTTCAAATATAACTTATTATGAAGGGTGACGCAATCATCCTAATTTCAAGTGGAGAACCGATAATCAAAATTTTCAACCTATGAATTTCAATAATACTCCACAAGGATTCAGTCAGCAGAGATATCCAAATTGAATTCCTCAAAATGATATTGAACCATCTTTAGAGGAATTGGTGAAGGCAATGTGCTGAAGCTCAACAAGCTTTCAAGAAGTTCACTCAAGTACCTCTAATTTTTAAAGTCAAGTAAGACAACTATCTCAAGAAGTGAACAAGTTAAAATCTCAAATGTCTAATCAACTCTCTTCACAACCTCTAAATCCATGTGTAAATACAAACGCAATCACTTTAAGAAGTAGAAAAGAGTTGAAAGAGCTTGAAAGAGGAAAAACAAAACAAGTTGAATCCGAATTGAAAATTAATCCAACCAATAACTCAAACAAAAAAGAAAATGATTCAAGTAACCCAAAAATCTCAAAACCAACTGAAGTAATGGACAACAATTTGAATCCTCCATATCCTAGTCATTTAGCTAAGGATAAGAAAATGAAAGCTGAAAAAGACATTCTTGAACTTTTCAAGAAAGTGAAAGTGAACATTCCTATGTTAGAGGCAATCAAACAAGTTTCTCGATGTGTCAAATTTTTGAAGGAACTGTGCACTAATAGAAGAAGACTAGAAGGTAACTAACGTGTTATAGTTGGATAGAGTGTTTCAGCTGTTTTACAGAAGCAACTTCCCCCCAAGCAAAAAGATCCAGGAATGTTCACAATACCAAGTATCATTGGGAATGTAGAGATAGCAGGATGTATGCTTGATTTTGGAGCATCGATCAATGTAATGCCATTATCAATTTATAACTCCCTAAATCTTAGGCCTTTAAAACCAACAGGGGTTGTAATACAACTTGCTAATAGGTCAGTGGCGCATCCTGTAGGTCTTGTTGAAGATGTTCTTGTTAAGGTTAATTAATTGGTTTTTTCAGTAGATTTTTATGTGCTCAAAATGGAGGATGGCCATTGTCATTCTTCCATATTTGCACCTATTTTGCTGGGATGATCATTCCTTTGAACAGCCAAAACTAAAAGAGATGTAAATGATGGAACTCTTTCCATGGAGTTCGATCAAGAGATAAGTACCTTCAAAATCTATGATGCTATGAGACATTCCTATGATGAAATCCACTCTGCCTGCATGATTGATTCGATCGATTCATTTACTTCTTTGGAAGATGAAATGTTTGAGTTCAATAACGAAGAATTTCTCAAAGCAATCTTGAATCTTAACACAAACGAGTATGAGCCAACAAATTACAATCTTAATGAACTTGAAGAAGAATTAAATCATCTCGAGAAAGAAATATATGTTTGCACTAAATATGAACATCACCCCTTATATTCCAAAGCTATCAATTAATCATGAGAAGACGCTACCATCAATAGCTAACCCACCTAAACTTGAATTAAAACCACTACCTCTACACTTAAAATATACATATTTGGGTGATGGAGAGGCTCTACCAGTAATAATTTCAAGTAAACTAACTCTCGATGAAGAAGAGAAGTTAGTAAATGTCCTTAAATCTAACAAAAGAGTTATTGGGTGGACGATTGATGATACAAAAGGGATAAGCCGTTCCACTTGTATGCATAGAATCTATTTGGAAGAAAATGCTAAACCATCAACGGAAGCTCAACGTCGTTTGAATCCTCCTATGATAGAGGCCGTGAAGAATGAGATTCTAAAGCTCTTAGATGCTGGAGTCATATACCTAATCATAGATTCTGAATGGGTAAGCCCAATTAACGTGGTTCCTCAGAAAACTAGAATGACTATAATTGAAAATCGTGATGGTAAAATGATAGGAACTCGAGTCCAAAATGGATGGAGAGTGTGCATTGATTATAGGAAGCTCAATGCTTATACAAGAAAGGATCACTTTTCACTACCATTTGTGGAACAAAAGCTTGAACGTTTGGCCGGACGTTCACAATATTGCTTTCTCGATGGTTATTCTGGGTACAATCAAATTTACATTGTCCCAGAAGATCAAGATAAGACCACTTTCACATGTCCATTTAGGACATTCGCTCATCAAAAAATGCCCTTCGGTTTGTGTAATGTCCCAGCTACGTTTCAAAGATGTATGATGTCAATATTTTCTGACTATATTGCTTACATTATTGAAGTGTTTATGGAGGATTTTTCTGTTACGGTGATTCTTTTGAACATTGTCTCAAGAATCTGGAACTCGTGCTCAATAGATGTATTGAAACTAACCTTGTACTTAACTTTGAAAAGTGCCATTTTATGGTAAAACAAGGTATAGTCTTAGGTCATGTAGTCTCATCAAGAGGACTTGAAGTTGACCAAGCAAAGGTAGAAGCGATTCACTCACTCCCTTATCCTACATCTGTTAGAGAAGTAAGAGCTTTTCTAGGCCAAGCGGGATTTTCTAGGCCAGAGTTATTAAAGACTTCTCAAAGGTAGCACAAGCAATGTGTAAGCTTTTACAAAAAGATGTTGTCTTTATTTTGATGATGATTGCAAAGCTGCCTTTGACTCTTTGAAAGAGAAGTTAGTAACATCTCCAATTCTCTAACCTCCAAGTTGGAACTTGCCCTTTGAAATCATGTGCGATGCAAGCGAAAAAGCTGTAGGGGAAGTTCAAGGAAAACAAGTAGGTCGTATTCCTCACGTGATTTACTATGCCTCTTATATGTTGGATAATGCACAATACAACTTTACAACAATGGAAAAGGAGTTGTATGCTATAGACTTTGCCCTAGAAAAATTTCGTTCGTAACTTCTTGGCACAAAGATGATTATTTTCTCTAACCATGCGGCATTGAAGTACCTTTTGGAAAAGAAAGAGTCCAAATCTCGACTAATAACATGGGTACTTTTGCTCCAAGAGTTCGATATTGAAATTCGAGAGAAGAAAAGGGCAATAAATTATGTTGCAGATCATCTAAGAAGAATACTAAGAGAAGGAGAAGTTGTTCCTCTCTTAGATTTATTTTCATAGGAATATTTATTGTCAATCCATGGTGATATTTCTTGGTATGCTGACATCATGAACTATTTAGTCACAAAACAGCTATCAACTGAATTATCATGTGCTCAAAAAGATAGAATTAAAAATGATGTAGAATAGTACATTTGGGATGATCCTTATCTGTTCAAACTCTGTTCGGATGAAATTCTGAGGTAATATGTGCCTAATCATGAGACACAATGTATTCTGAAATTCTGCCATACATTCGAAAGTGGTGGTCACTTTGGCTCGAGAAAAATTGCACACAAGGTATTGGAAAACAAATTTTATTTATCCTCCTTAAACAAGAATTCATACGAATTTGTTAAATCATGTCCGGAATGTCAAAGGACGGGAAAAATTTCTAAAAGAGATCAAGTACCTCTTAAATCCATCTACATCTATGAAATTTCCGATGTATAGGGTATTGATTTTATGGGACCATTGCCGCCATTATTTGAAAATGTTTACATTTTAATCGCGTTCGACAATGTCTCCAAAATGGGTTGAAGCCCGGGCTACTCGTACTGATGACGTAAAAGTCGTTGTTGATTTTGTTTGCACCCAAATATTTCTGTTATGATACCACTAAAGCTATCATTAGTGATAGGGGTACTCATTTTTGTAATAGGGTGGTGAAGTCACTCTTGGAAAAATATCATGTCACTCATCGTATTTTCACCGCTTAGCACCCCCAAACTAGTGGTCAAGCTTATATCTCGAACCGTGAAATTAAATCAATTCTTGAAAAAGTTGTTAACTCAAATCACAAGGATTGGAGTGCACGGTTAGGAGATGCATTATGGGCATATCGTACTGCTTATAAAACTCCAATTGGAATGTCCCCATATCGCGTTCTTTATGGTAAAACATGTCACCTTTCAATAGAACTTGAACATAAAGCCTTTTGGGCCATTAAAAGTTTTAACTTGGACTATGAACAAAGTACCGAACAAAGAAAGTTATAACTACAAGAACTGAAAGAATTAAGGAACGATACATATGAAAATTCGAGAATTTATAAGGAGAAAATAAAACTTTATCACGATAAAATGTCAAGAAAGAAATCATTTCAACCTGGTGATAAAGTCTTGTTGTTCAATTCTCAAGTTAAACTATTTTCTAAAAAAATTTGTTCTAGATGGGAATGTCCATTTGAGGTTATTAAAGCTTACGATTATGGAGCGGTAGAAATAAAGAGCAATGAGACAGAAAAAATTTTCAAAGTAAACAGACATAGATTAAAATAATTTTTTTGAGGATGAAAGCTCAAAATGGTTGGATGTGGTCAATCTAGAATTTCCTTGATAAATCAACTTGATTACATTGAGCTAACGACTTAAAACAAAACACTTTGTGGGAGGCAACATACATGTTTTTGATTCCATTTAGCTAGTTCATTTTAATGTTTAAGTCGAGTCCAAAGAGATCAAATCCTAGATATTTGCCTTCAAAATGGTCAATTTGATGAACAAATACAATGAAAGATGTTAAATACTATAAAACAACAATCGGCACAAGGAAACTTAATGTTTTAAACCAAAACTGATGTGTGTGAAAATACGCTTTGTTTTCTTAGTCAAAATCGTTTTTTTGTGTTAGGTTTAGTGTCATTTCGTATTATTTGATTCCTTTTGTTGTTTAGAGAATCGATACTTCAAAATCTCTTGTATTCATAGCAACACTGAAGAAATGGAAGTGTTTTCTGAGGATGAGCTGATTATGAGAAGTTTGAGGCCGTTTTCTAAAGTTTCCTGTTGATCTCTAAGCTTGTAGAACGTGTTTGCACTTTATTTGGAGTTGAAGATCGAAGTTTGCATTTTTTGTAGCAGGCACGGGCCGTGTATATGAAGCATAGGCCATGCAACATGAAGATCTGGAGTTTTCTGGGCACGGGCAAAGCAGCACTGCGCACAAGGCACGGGTCGTGCGCCCTACAAGATCTGGTTGTTAGATTTATCTATTTTTAGGGGAATTTGTTACTTTTTGTTTCCCCTATTAATATATACATCCTATATAAAAAAAAGGAAGTTCAAAAAAGGGGTTTTCATCAGTTCTATGAAGGTTTTTCCAAAGACTTAGAGACGCTGCTTTAATCTGAGACGACAGTCTTTATGAATCACAACGAGACTGACACCACGTAACTTTAATTCGTTAAAGAGATCATTATCCATCCTTTGTTTAGAGCAATTTTCATTGGTCTAGGTTTTTGTAATTCGAGATGACTTTCTATGCGTTTAGCAGGAATTATTTGTTTCATATTGTGACGATAGTAGAGTAAATTTGAGTATGGCTTAGTGGTTATAGCTTAGTCATGGATTTTATAAGATGTGATCCCTGCTTTTATTAGTTTCATGTTCACAATTTATGGTATCATTTCTTATGTTGATTTCACTATGAATTACTTGTTTATTATAGTTGGACTGGCCATCTAATTATGCTAGGTAAGCATGTATGTAGTCAAGCCATTCTCTTTTGGTTGATATTTGTAACAATTACATAGCTTAATGGCATTCTCTTTTGGTTAATCTATGATCACAAGAAAATATGCATAATTTGGCACTAATCTATGTTAGGTCAATATTGTGAGGTGTTAGAGAAACATTCATAATGCGACATGCTTAGTCCATGTTACATTCTCCTTTGGACGTAGAGTAAATGTGTCAGTTTGGTTATGGCATGCTTTATAGTAGTAACCAGTAGCTATATCGTCAACTCTCTTTTTGTTGAGCATTATTATAAACACCTATCATAATAAAACATGAAATGAAAATTATTAGTCTATGATTAAAATCCATGACAAGAGAAGATCACGAAGGCCATACGTTTTTTCGAACTTGATTAAATCTCAAGATAAATTCCCAATTGATCCATTTTTATTTATTTGCATTGTTTTTCTTAGTTCTTTCTCTTCTCAACAACAACCCCCCCCCCCCCCCCCCCACCAATTTTTACAAAAAATTGATAGATCGACAACTTAATTCAAAAAATTTTAAAAGGCTGGTCTCTGTGGGATCGACTCGTGCTTATCACTACAATATTTTTATTATAATTTTGTTGTGTGAAGTACTACGGATATTTCAATTTGTAGCACTTTGCAATGGGTTCTATCATCAGGCCAATGAAAGGATGAAAAAGACAGCATTCAAGAGAAGACTCATTCGCATAGGACGATACCTGGTACACGAAGCACATCTCTCTCTCAAGCTCACATAAGAAGCGTGAGCAACAACCACCAATGAAGTCACAACCACTTGACTATAAGCTAAGTACCCTTATGGCTTCTATCTGTTATAATAACATCTATGCTATTGAAATGATTGAAAAATCTGATGTTTTACATCAGAACAAAACACATAGATACGAGATATCGGTTCATAAGAGATCATGAGCAGAAGGGCAACGTCAAATTAGAATACATGTCCACTAAAATCAAGTTGCTGAAAGATTCCCAAAACTCCTTGGAAGAATTCAAATTTATCCACTTTAAAGACGAACTAAGGATGATTGAATTTAAATGGGTAAGGCATAAGAAGGAACAATTCTGAAAATAGAGTGTCAGGCTACTGCAGCAAGGTTCTCACCTTACTGCAACAATGCTTGGGAATTATCCTACTGCAGCAAAGTTCACCCTTACTAGAGTAAGGTACGGTGCGTTAACAATGAACAATCGTATCATTACTGTGCTATTTCCCAAGTAGCAGTTTATGACCACATACACACCGCATCGTTTCAACACCCAATTGAAAAGGTTTCTGTTTTACTATAAATAGGGGCCCATGCTAAGCCTTTTTATCCTTTATGCTTACCCTACTGCGATAAATCTCTCCCTCTTAAATTCTCAAACTGTCAAACTCCCGAAACGCTCTCAACCTTCAAAACCCTAAAATGGCACCCAAGGCAATCAAATCCAAGAACCTTACTGAATTCGAATCATCTGAAACCAAGTTCCAAATAGGATTTGTGGTTGACTTCAACTCTCTTAATTTGGCCGGTGATGACATCAAAGAAGCCATCAATCTGTTGAGACTTGCAGGTCTGGAATTTGTTCTTGGGCACAATAGTTTAATCTTTCTAGGAACAGTACAGCAATTCCTAGATAGTGTAAGAGAAGACAAGAAAAACATCACCGAGGATAATGATGGGATTAAGATCTCTGGAAAAGTTGGATACAAGGACCTCACAAATGATGTAGAAACCCAAGAGCAAACACTTAAGCTCTCCAAGGAAGGGGATACCAAAGTTGATGAGGAAACCGTTCAAGCAGCAAGGTTGCAGATGCTGGGGGAAGAAGACCAGAATCACCCATTGCGAACAATGAGGGCTGCTCTATCCCTCAAGTAAACAAAGTACTATTGTCAAGGGAACATGCTAAAGATCAGGTTACAGAAGATCAATTTGAGATCATGAGTCCAATTCTCATGAAGAAGAAGATGAACTGGGCAAACATTCTTCTTGAACAACTGGCCATGGGCTGTGATAAGAATATTTTCGAAAGGATTTGGAGCATGATCCTTGAACATGTGTTGGCCATTCCTGTGAAGGAGGGAAAAAAGCTGAATGCTCTCAAGATAATCAACTCAAAGACCATTTCTGACCAGGGAGTGAAACCTGATAGTAAGGGTGCCACCAAGGCTGCTCAGACTTCACAAACAGCAATACAGTCTGAAGCACAGAACATTGCTCAACCTCCTTCTGTTGCATCTGCACCGACCTCAGCTAGAGCACTCAAGAGGGCCTTGAAAAAGAAGACCAACAAAGGATTAGCCAGGAGGTAATTAATCATTCCCGCTAAGTCATCTCTCAATAGCAAAGTCTTTTAAGAGACAAGAGCAACCCTACTGCAGAGGAGTATACTACAGCAGACACAACCCTACTGCAACTAACATAGATGATGCTGCATCAATAAGAAGTCCTCCTCCTGTAATTACCACTTCCACTGAGGTAATTGCTAAAGTGCTGAAGGACTTGCCATGTGAGATAACCCCTTCTCCACCTCCTACAGCAAGGGAGGAGCCCATCCCTTTTGCAATGGAGGTTGATGGCGCCACAACCACCACCATAGAAGTCTCTCTACCACAAATATCAACACCACCACACATATCAACAACCACAACCACATCCACAAGCATCATCATAAGAACACCTCCACATACACAACAAAGACCTCAACCAAACACTGATTCTAAAGCCAAAGGAAAGAAAATTTTGGGTGAATAGTCTAAGCCCAAACAAAGCCAGAGGCAGATTGAGGAAGATGCTACACTTGTAGCAAGGCTTAAATTTGAGGAGGGTGCCCATGTCATCAACCTAAGTCTTGCAGCAACTCTTTGAAATTCAAATATCCAAGCTGAAAGTCCCGAGATAGCTTGCTATAAAACTAGAGGGGGGAGGTGAATAGTCTTTCTTTTTTAGCTTCACTGTCAAACTAACAAAGGTTAGTTTGACAGTAGAGTTGTTCAGAGCTTACTACAGTAATACGAAACCTTACTGCAGTAACGTTAGTTTCTTTTACTTTTCTATTGGTTGAAGTTGATTAGCAGGGGTTAAATGTAATGAAGATAGCAAAGTAAAAACACACGTTTTTATACTGGTTAGAGTATATAGCTAAAATACGGCTATATCCCTTACTCAAGTTTTTCCTTGATTATCAGTGTGATAAATCAAGAGGATATCATTATGTGTGATTGTTTTAGGCTCACAATCAACTTGTCACTTTACAGTTAGTAAATGACAATACAAACAAATTACAAGATCTTTCCTTCTCCGGAACAGGACTCAAAACAACCTCTTGGAATCGTCTGTCTAACACTACTGCTATTTAACAATGTATTCAATAGCTGGCTCAGATCTTTAGCTATCAACATCTTTCTCAACTCACTTGAAACCTTATTGCACTTGTCTTTTCAGAGCAAAGGAGAATGACCAATTCAAAGGTTCCGAAATCTTGGGCATTGCCTCTGTATTTATAAGCAATCCCAAATTTTTATTCGTTGTTAAATCATCCTTTCTTGAAAATGTCACTTTCATGCCATTCTGCCATCGTATTCACTGACCTGTGACCTCTGGTGTTGATGTAGAGAAGTACACTGACACAGCACAAAAGGCAACTCGTGACCTCTGTCTTCATCTAAACCCTTCTGTAGAAGCCAGCCTTGCTATAATAACCTCACAGAAGCAATTCAGGATCAACCTTCCTTTCATCTAAACCCTTCCGTTGACCTCAGCTTTACTATCTTCAGCCTTGTTACAATAACCTTTGTCAACAAGAAGCAATTCAAGATCAACCATTCCTTGCTGCAGAAGTCCAAATGCTCAATCCTTACTGTCTCTTTACTTATGACCTCAATGCTACCAGCCTTACTGCGTTCCTCTGGACCAGCGTTACTACGTTCCTCTCTAAACCAGCCTTGTTGCATCCCTCTATGAACCAGCCTTACTATGTACCCATTGCAGGCTCACTTTCTTAGTAGACCAGCCTCAGTCTTGGTATATACTGGGACATTCTAAGACTAAAGTTTGTCTATCACTCAATTTCTATACATCATGGGTTTGTCTCAACAATCTCCCACAAAATTGATGATAGAAAACTCTATCTAAATAGCATGAATAAACTCCACATCATGGGGTTGAGGGTGGGGGGGGGGGGGGGTTTGAA
>JAOVYX010020242.1:0-17336 GCA_035668315.1 Drosera spatulata
ATAAGTTATAAGATCAAAATCTCATGATCCAAGCAACCTAAACACATCAACACATCCCTAATCAAACACTACTCACATATAAACATCAAATAACACATGAAAATCATTATATAAAAACTCAAACAGATTATGGTCATGTACAGGACAGGAAACAGAAGCTATACAGAGCTTAAAGGCGTCCCAATGCGTATCCAAGGCCTATGGTGAGAGTATAGGATGAAGATGGGATGATTCCGCCTTGTTTTTCCCTTGTTTTGGCCGCCTTTCTTCTCCTCCCTCTTCTCTGCCGTCACCCCTTGTTCCTCTGCTGAATTACTGTGTTTTTCCAACCCTAGGAAGGGTTTAAATAGGCCCCATCCATAACAGAATCGATCGGACGGATGAAAAAAATAAATAAATCTGGATCTGCACTGTTCACACGTCGCGCTCGCGCCTGAACAGTGTCGTGCCCATGCCTGGTACTGTTCATGGGCACTGATCGTGGCAAAAGTTTGCTGAAAAGACCCTCGAAGCACGTGAAATGACGACGAAACGTAAAATGCAGCTCTTCGAGTACTTGGATTTCCATTCTCTTCATTCTTCTTCCTTTTTGCTTCAAATTCCATGCCAATCCGCCATAAAACATCAACACACAGCAGTACAACCGTTCCAAGGCAAAACGACACTAAAAATGCAATTTAGAGAATTTAAAGGGAATAAAAACAAACGTTTAGAATAAAGAAATGATGTGTGATTTCATAAACATCAGCGACGGAATGCGTCGCTAATTAGGTTTTGTACACATTAGCGACGGAATCCGTCGCTAAATGACATAATTTTTGCCTTAGCAAATTCTTGCATCATTTTTGAATCTATGTTAACGACGGAATCCGTCGCTAAAATGTAGGTTTTCAAAAACATTTTTATGTTTTTTCACATCGTTCACTTCTTTTTCATGATTATTTTCAATTTAATTTCATATGGACATCATTTATAATACATGATACATTTAACACCAATATCGTGTACAACATCTTATATGTTTCAAGTTTTATTACATATATAACATCTTATATCATGTGCAACATATATGTTATTAAGAGTTTTTAACAGTACGTTATTTTTTCACTAAAATTTTATGGAATAGAACGTCTTATTATAAGTTAACATTTCAACTATTACGATATCCCAAAATATTTACAATTTGCTACAATTTACGTCGCCAATATATTTGAAGAATTGTAAATCAAATTATTTAGCGACGGACTCCGTCGCTAAATAGGGAAACGAATTTTATAACAATATATATTAACGACGGATTCCGTCGCTAATGAATTTGAAAAATTGTACATCAAACTATTTAGCGACGGAATCCGTCGCTAATATATATTGTTATAAAATTCTTTTCACTATTTAGCGACGAAATTCGTCCCTAAATAGTTTGATTTGCAATTCTAAAAAAATGGATTGTTTTACAAAACATTTAGCGATGGATTTCCGTTGTTAATGGTATAAAATATAACGACAGGTTTGACTTTCCGTCGCAAAAAAATTTAATTTTTTTTCTTGTTATTTTTGCTACGGATCCGTCGCTAACATATGTGTTTTTGCGACGGAATTTGTCCGTAACTAAATTTTTTTCGTAGGTAAACTGCAGTTTTTTTGTATTGGACGTGTTTGGACTTTGAGGCAGTTTAGCCTAAATTTTGATTTGAGAAGGTTCCCAACCCACACTAGCTTTCTCACAACCATTACATAATCTACCAATCCCCAGTCAGGTGTGAAGTTCAGAAGGACTTTCGATTCCCCCTGAAACTAATAGTCACCGTTGATTTTCATACATCGTATATCCCAATAACAAAAAATTGGGAATTATTGAAATGTAATACCTACATCATTTTCAAACCATAAAGATTGAGAATTCTTAATTGTATGTGACAGCAACACGATGTATGAATCACCTAATTCCCTGACTAACCCGGTAAATTGGGAATTGTTGAAATACCATATCAATATCATTTTTGTAATATTTAGTTCCCATCCTTGCACTAACAAATATTATGCATTGTGGGGGAAACTATTTTCAACTAACTGTCAACATTTCTAATTGTTTCCTAAATAACTTTTCACATCTTATTATTTTAAACAATGTTATATATTTAAATTACATAAGTTCGTAATATTCTAAAGATTGAGAATTCAGAATTGTGTGTGATAACAACACGATGTACTAATCCAATAACTATTAATATTTAGTTAACATCATTGCACTAGCACATAACTAACTGTTATTATTTTAATTGTTTTCCAAAATTATTATGAACAAATTATTATTTTAAACAATGTTACATATTTAAATTATTTTCTAATTTAATTATTTCCCGAGTAAATTATTTTTTAATTTTATTATTTTCTTAGTACGTCAATACTTCCTAATTTAATTATTTTCTAAATGAATTACTTCCTAAGTACATTATTTTCTAAATGAATTACTTCCTAAATTATTTTCTAATCTAACTACTTCCTACATTAACTAAGCATATTAAAAACATAAAATAAAAAAGTTTTAGGAATATCTTTAATGAAGGTAATCCTAAAAACTTTTGCAGTAACTTCACCGTCGCAGCAACTTCACCGTCGCAGCAATTTCACCGTCACAGCATCGTCGCAACAACTTTACCGTGCAGCAACTTCAACGTCACAGTTGCAACAATTTCGTCGTAAAATTACGTCGGAAAATTTTTACTAAAATTTCAAATTAAAAAATTTCAATATAATAATTAAAAAGTAGATTGAAATTTTAAATCTTTAAAATTGGAGGGAAATGAGGGGGGGGGGGGAATGTCAACTTTATAGAGGGAAAGGGATGCTCCCTCATGCAATGGCCAATGTGGGTGAGATTTTTTTCATATATCACTAAAGACGCCTGCGTCTTCATCCCAATTAAAGATGCAGGGCACCTTCTCCTCTATCAAAGGCGCAGAGCATCTTCTCTCACTACATTTTGGAAAAAACCTAATTTGGGATTAAGTTATTTGCGACCCTAGTTTGGGAATTTTATTTGTAAAAAACCTAAATAAGAAAAAAAAACCTATAAATAGATGGACCGGGTGTTTCGGCGTGATAGCTTGGCGAGGTTATATGCATTTTTTCCTACATAAAAAGAATCAAACTATTGTATATAAAAAGCAAACTGTAGTGAACTGTAACCAATTAGTTGCAGTAGCTACAGCCTCATATATTCCATGGTAAAAAGCTGTTATATATGCCGTTCTCTCTTGACCCCCTCTAAGATGGAAACACAAGATTTGTCATTGTGGTTGTCAAGAAGAATAAGATATGGTCAATGAATTCCGGTTCAAGGAATTAAATAGCATGATATTGCCGTGTCCAAATCATTGTTATTCTAATCCCAGCATCAAACAATAGTTTTCATATCTTTAAATGCTCCAGCATAGAATCAAATCCCTTCAATATGAAAATCATTGAGGCTATGAATCATCACATATGGTCAATATTGACTTCAAAGTTCTTTCTCCTCTGTTCTTATAAATAGTTAGCCATGTGAAAGCTTTCATTCTTATTTTTCAGAGACAGAGAGGCCTGCCAAGGACAAAGAGAAAGGCCACAATATAATCAACAAAAATGGGAACTAAGAGTAGTGATCAAGACCAAGAGCTACATTTTGTATTCATGAACTATGATCCTGAATACGAGCGCCTTCGAGCTGATCGGTACCTCTAATCTTATACATCTTCTATGTTTTGGTAACTTATGATGATGATATTGTTGTTTTCCTTATGTCTATGATCGCGATGTTATCAATTTGGCTGATGGTATGTCTGGTTATGCCTGACAATAGTTCTAAGAAAGGCGCATATGAGCTTGATATGTATCTGAGCAGCAAGCATGATGAATTGCTTGCAAGAACTCTGCAGCCCGGAACCTACAGGAAGACGTTATCCTTGGTGATCGTTGATGGCTTTGCTGCAGAAATCTCCAGCGAGCAGGTTCTGCTTATCATCTCATTATCATATTTCATCCATGCTAATATTTCATTTACTGCCTAGAATGCCGTTGTATCTACCAGGATTTTGAACTTAGGCCATCAAGATATGAATTGAATTAACCAAATGCGTATTGTCAAAATTGTGCAGGCCGAATTGCTAAGAACTGCCAAGGGAGTGAGGCTGGTGGAGAAAAATCAAGAGCTAGCATAGACCACGAGTCGAAACTCTTGCTATTTATCAAGATAATAGATTACTGGTTGCTGGGGAGTTGTAAATCTGAAGTGGGTAGTTTTTCCAAGCATATCATGACTATTCTGCAATATTGATCATCTAGCAGTATGGTTTGTATGAACCAGAAGTACGTGTATATGTGTTCGTGTGGATAGGATTCTTCTTGCATCTGCTTGAGATCACTTGTTCTTTCTCAGTACGAGCACCATTTGCTAATGATAGAATAGTACTAGTGAAACCTTATTCGAAGTGATTGTCATCCACATTCTCCTTTATCTCAACCTGGAGGTGA
Organism: Drosera spatulata; assembly: GCA_035668315.1. Lineage (NCBI taxonomy): Eukaryota > Viridiplantae > Streptophyta > Magnoliopsida > Caryophyllales > Droseraceae > Drosera > Drosera spatulata. The sequence goes on from JAOVYX010020242.1 coordinate 4,513, forward strand.
TACATTCAGAAACAAAAAATGTCGCATCTAATCTAGTAATAAGAGGAGCCATGCCCTTCATGATCCAGCATTCGCTTTGGCACAATCAGTCCACGACTACCAAGCCATGTCAAAGCATACATGCTCTTGTTCATTAACCAAAGCCTAAGTGTGTAACAACATACGCACGAGCTTTCCTGTATCACATGTTACATGGATGCAACAACATCACTCTCTTGTAAGTTCTCCAATGAGCTTCATGAGATCAATGAGTAAGACGAAGCTCGTACCAATAAAATGGTCCCAAGGACCCACAAATCATAAACCAATAATCAATTTTCTGATGAAGAAGCACATGAATCCAGGCCAGCTGAGCTATCTGATTCCCTCTTAGCTGGCTGTTTGCTTTGCTTGCCAAACATGTATCCACATATACACATATGTATACATTCATACACATTATCAATATGCTTTCATTTCATGGACTGACTGCATCCCATTTAAGGTTGTGAGGAATCCATGCTTGAAATGGGAATGAGTTTTATCATGCATGTTCACGTCATCACTATCAAGTCTATGATTTTTGAAAACTTTGATCAACAAAAACAACAAGGACACATAAGAAACCTGACATGGTGGGTCTTTGTACTTGTTCTGCATTCACATGCAATTCAACAAACTTTTTAGGAGTATCTTTTGTTAGCACTCAGAGATGGAGCCAATGCGCTGTGGATAGTACGATAGTCCCATCACCTAATTCATTAACTTTCACATCCGTGTCACAAAGCTTGGTGTATGGTTGAATTGTTTTTACTTGTGCATGATTTTCCTGTAAAGTTTTGTGAGCAGTGATCGGTCCTAGGGTGATCTTTTAGGTTGTGTTATGTGGTTGAGTTGAGTTGAGTTCTGTAGTCAGACGGTGATACTAAGAACATTCATTTTTGAACGGTCCCTTTGAAACTCTCTCAAATAAATGATCGATATGTGACGTGTATTCTAGGGTTGAATACCGTGGTCCATCGATCTGAAACATAGTTGAGAGAAGGTGACTCGGTTAGTATTCGTGCCATATAAATGACAACTAATGTCTATGGAATTCTTGGACGAGAAACAATGGAGGCAAATGGAGGAATAGATTTTGCGAGACGGATGACCTTGAATCTCTGAACTCTGGAGCATACTTCACTGTTTTGTCATCTTATCCAAGATGAATCTGATTCCGATAACATTCGTATAATAGTATCAGCAATAACCAATTTGTATTGTTAAGATTAAAAAATAATATTTTAATCCTATTCAATCATTTATTTGTTACTAAACACATATTCTCTAAGCTCCTTAATTAATTTGGTGAATATTACCCAACGAAAATTACATTTTGGAAGTGGCACAAACTTAAAATGGGAAATGCGACCAATCTGAAGCTGAATCAATGTACATTTTTGCAAGCAACCACTCACCTCGAGCGACTAGTACGCCGTGTAATAGTCCTGTGTTTGGAACTCATGGATCAAGTGATTATCTCTCTTGTCATTATCAAAAAAACTAGTTCTGTCATTGTTTCTGTTCTGTCATGCCAATTCCTTCTGATCTACAGCATTTTATTATACTAGCTTGGTTTCTAACCAGATCAGAACCATTGTAAGTAGAATTCGCTTCAGTCAATGCAGCCGGAATCATCTCAAATGGTGAGCTTTATGGTTACTGAATGTTCTTCCCCAATATCACCGCATCAGAACAACATTTTGCTCTTTTTTTGGGGCCGTAACCAGATATTTCCCTCAACTGGAACTCCCTAATCGATATCAATGGTTACCATATCCTTCTTGTCACAACGGTGTGATTTGATTTTAGTATGCCAAGATCGAAAGATGTGAACTCTACCATAGACTCATCATCTACAAATCATTTTGAGCTTTGTAAAGCATTCGATGAAAAGACACTGAGCTACGTCTATCTTATCTAGTTCCATTCTGCCTCCCTTGCAAAACTAAAACTCAAACATGTAAACTCAAAAGAATCAAGAACTTATACATCCCTAGCTAGCCAAAGAAGATGGACAAGCCACGTCCTTCAAGCCCATTTAGCCATGAGAGACATGAGTCCAGTACCGGCCAAGGCAACCATGTATGATAATAACTGAACCTTCATGTTCTTCTGCAGCTTCGGTCCCTTAAATTCCGCTGCCCAAAGGTCGACCAACGCCATGTAGATCAGTAGTCCTGCCGAGACAGCATTTAGAACCCCAACGACTATCAATGCCATTGGGCTGTTCTCGTCATATACATGTTGGAGAGAATTCCTAACACAATTCCCCCTGGCGTTGTCATGGAGAAGAAGAATACCGTTATTGCTTTAGTTTTGAACTCATAATTCGCCTGCACAATCATAGACATATCAACGTCAGTTTCGTTACGTCGATCACTGGATGCATGATCAAAGGTTCAAGGATTAGGCTAGGAGCAAAAGATCGACCAGCATGATGCAGCCGCCGAGGCCCATTCCTTCAAAGAGTTGATGGAAACAAATAGCAATGACCAGCGGCCGGATTGTACAGTAGTTGTTGGATGCTCCCATGGATAGACCGATCACCACAGAGTGCACAACTATGCCCAATTCAAGTACCTTCAAAAGAAACAATTAGAGTTCATACCATCAGTTGCTTTGCATCAAGTACGTGATACATTTACCTAAGGGTGTAAAACGAGCTGAACGAGCCGAGCTCGAGCCAAACCGGCCTCAACTCGTTTAGCTGTTTGGTCTGCTCAGGCTCGACTCGAACTTATTAAGGGCTCGGCTCGATAAGGACTCACTTAGGTTCGTTCATTTAGGGCTCGTTAGAGCTTGTTTACGACTCATCTCGTTAAGGGCTCAATAAGGGGCTTATTTAGACTCGGTTCATTTCAATTTTAAAAGAAAAAAATCATGGATCATAGTGTTTTTTTTTCTTGTTGAATTATAGTGTTTTAGTAAATATAAATAGCTTATATTTAATATATATCTAAATATTTCAATTATTATATATATAACGAGTTCTTATTGAGTTTTTATCGAGCCGATCGAGCTCAAGCCCTTATTGAGCCTAACGAGTTGAGCTCGTGCCCTAGTCAAGTTGAATAGAGGTATGCTCAAGCTCGTTCGTTTAGTAAACGAGTTGAGAATTTTGTTCGTGTTTGGCTCGTTTAGCAAATAAACGAGTTTGAACGAGTTCTTAACGAACCAAGCCCAAGCCGAGCCTCGAGCTTAACGAGCTTTTTTATAGCCCTACATTTACCTCAGATGGAAAGTAGCTATTGTAAACGTGTAAAACATGATAGATGAGTCTACATAGCATGACACATTAGTAAAACGCAATTCCTTAGAGGAGATCTTTTATTTTACAATGTCATCATGTTAATTTGCAATGAAACACATGTAATCTTGCACATTTCGTGTTCTGATTTTGTTTCCCTGAACAAAATTAGTACTACGTATGTGATATCAATTTCTAAACTTTAAGAAAGAAAAAGATAAACACGTGAAAAAATGGAAATAGAAAAAAGAAGAAAAAGAAAGAAAAGCTTATCTAAAAAAAGGAAAAAAGAAGGAAAAAGTGGATTCTGTTTCATTCTTATGCACCTTATAGAAATCGTTGATTGTTGAAAGTGTATTTTTTCACTATGTTTAGATCTTAAATCCCAATGTGTGTTTTATTCTCAACAATGTATTTGTAGGCGAGTTAAAACACAATAACAATAATGAAACGTTACCATACCTGAGCGACAACTCGATGCCTCATCAAATCCGAATCGAACATCAACGACAACCCATGCCCATGTCCACAATCATGACCCGAACCCAAATTCACATGATTCACGATCTCCTTCCCATCTGCATTCCCATCTCCAATCAATCTCATACCACGACATCGCGAACGTATCCATCATCATGGTCAAATATGTCGACACCATTGTTATAAACGGCTTGAACGGGAACAATCTCCAAGGCGAATCCGGCAAACATGGTGACGTGAGATCGTTCCACGAATCCGGCATCACATGCATAAACCCTGTCGCGATGATCACCCCTGACGCGAATGATTTCACAAGCAGGAACAAGTCCTTATCAAGCCCGAGGCTCGCAATGAGTGGAAGACTGACCCCGAATATGCTCGCAATGAGTATGCACCCGATGGCCACGTAGTTTAACTTATGCGCCTTCGACAGGTCGTGGCATTTCCCGGACGAGGACTGCTTGCATCTCGCCGCCTCCGATTTCGCCTCCGTGACAGAGAACAATAAGGCGGAGATGAATAAAATCGCGATAGTTGATCTCATCGCTTTGGTCGTTGTCCTCGCTGTGGCCATTTCGATCACACTGGTGTCGTAACTTGTTACGTAATGTGTGATGAAAGTGGGGTATATATGGAGGGGTGTGAGATGTGAGAGGTATGTGAGGGGAGGAGGTGGGCCATGGCGGGAATGTGTTTGACACGTGGAGAGTGTGGGCCTGTGTGTGATTGAATGAGGAGCTGAGATGGACAGTGGCTGGCGTGGAGGATGACGTGGAGTAGGGGTGATGACATGGCATGGGGTGCTCTGTGCTCACGGTTGGCAACGTGGGATGTACACGTGAGTGTGGGATTAAAATTAGGGAAGGCTTTCTTTTGAGTGTGGAATTAAAAATAGGGAAGGATCTTTCATTGGAGTATATGAACTTTCAACTATTATCAATCTAAAAACAAGATATACAACCCTTTATCGTCAAAGTGTGTTTCTTTTGTAAGATTAAAAAATAAAAATTAAGATCATTTTTTTTTGTTGAAAAAATAACGATAAAGCTTTTTGATTTGTTTGAATGTTGTTTGTATGAAATTAACTAAAGATTTCACACATATTCATTTTGTATCTTTTTCTAAACCTATTTCTTGAATATAAAAACATTAAATTATTTGTTCTATTTTGATCGTTCCAAAATAATCACGATGCATTTGTTTCGGTAAATTTTTATCTCAAAAGTATCAAGTCAAATATCAAAACTCAAATAATAAAAATACAATGAAACAGATAATAGCAAATCAAAATAACTTTCGTGCTTCAAAAGCACATTTTCTTCGTGTTTCAAATGAATCTTGATAATCCCTGTGAGTCAGAATATTCAAGAGGGAGAGGGGAGGAGGTTGAATTGAGTATTGAAACTTTTTCGCAAACAACACACACTACAAAATAAACAGTTATTAACGATCGAAATTTTCGATCGTTAAAAATGATTTTCAATCGTTAATCAATTTTTGAAACCGAATTTCGATCCTAAAAAACGATCACTAAAATGGTGGTCGCTAATTACATTTGCGATCGAAACGGTCACTATTTAGCGACCGTTTGTATTTCGGTTGCTAAATCTGCAACCGAAAGCTATACAGTCGCAAAACTAATTAGCGACCGAAACGGTCGCAAACCCTTATTCCTGGAATGATTATTCCAGCGATATTATCGACCGAATCGGTCGCTAATTAGTTTGTTCCTGTTACATAAAATCTGGTTTGTTAAAATCCCTAGCGCGATACTAAATTTACCCTAAACTACGTCCAAACCACTCCAAACCCATGCATCCAACGTCCGACATCCACAATCCAACACCAACACATGAAAGTACGAAAAAATAACATGAAAAAAACACAAAATGATATCAAATAATCGTTATAATACAAAAATCATGTATGAAACAAAAAAATGATAAGAAAACTACATCAAACTAGAGAAATCATATATATCTACATACGCCTAGAAACCATGAATCTGTTCTGAAGAACACGGAGGTAGCGGTGGTGGTGGATCGTGAGAATTGTTCAGACGATGATCAAAAGTTCCTCTTCCGTACTGGGACATCATGTGGGCCATCCTCTCCATCTGTGCCTTCAGAGCTGTCAGCTTTTCCTTCAACGAAAGAATCTCGGAGTGGTCGATGGATGTTGATACTCTATTGGCCGAGGATCGCACCTCCTTGGGATAATACACCGAGGAGACCGATCATAGACCATAGATGCACCCCTTGCATCCCGTTGCGTCGAGGTATGCCCGCCTGGTGAATGTTCGCTCTTGCTCCGAAGTGAGCTGAGTTCCCGTCTCCTATGTGGCAAAAAACTCATCCACCACCACAGCACGATGAACTCTGAACTCCGCCTACTTGTAATTAAAAAAAAAAAAAGGATAAAGATATTAAACTACAAAAATTATCTATTAAAAATAAAAGAACTTAATCAAAAATAAATATAAAAAGTTTAATTCATCGCTACTGCCTTAGCCCTGTCATCACAGAGTTCCATCTCCTCACCCGATGCTGGCACAACGTCTTTCTTCTTGTGCGTGTGCTCGAATACCTCTACCTCATCGGGCATCTTCTTCAGCATCTCGCCCTAGGTTAGGAATTTTATTTTTACCAAACACATTAGACAATAAAGAACTAAACAGAACAACTTTTAAAAAAATCTTTTAAGTATTTTTTTTTTAGAAAACTAACTTACCAGCTTCTTGGTCATATTGACCGTAGACACATTTTCTTGTGTGTGCTTTGCCTCGCCTTTACTCCTGTTATCCTTTGCCTGTTTAGAATGATCCTTGAACGACTTTTAGTTCCACTTGGTGTTCAACACATCAAGAGAACCCTCGTCAACCCAAGGAAGGACGCCCCCTTTTTGCACGGTCTGGCGGACCTTGTACAGGATATCTTTCGTCCTCTTCTTCGTCGTCGCCTCCCACTCTCTCTGGAAAAGCTCCGTCATCTCGAGCCTCCACCAATAAAACTTCTACACACAAAGTAAAAAAAAAATAAAAAAATAAAAAATAGATATATGCAGTTATCAATAAAACAATGCAAGGCACGAAATGAAATGAATATTTTAAAAATTAAAAGAGATGTTTATATTTACTCTGAAAACCCCCCACATCCTATCCCTGACCCACAAAGGCACCTCCCTCCAACATGTCCAATCTCCATGATAGCAGCTATCAGAAGAGACAAAGCAGCTGGACACGATACTATCAAACCTGAAACACATAAAATATACAAAAGTTGGAAACAAATCAATATATAAAAAATAATATGAAAGACAATGTATATATAAAAAATAATTATAAGGACAATAATATGAAACTGAACTTACCATAGGTCATCGGGATCTAAGACCTGTCGTAACCTTCCACCCTTAACTTACTCAGTCTCCTCATCTCCCTGAGTAGATGAGTGTGATGGTGAAAGATACAGAGATCCACATGGTCCAACAACTGGTGAAATCGATGGATGGGGAACTGGTGATGTAGAAGGATGGGGAGCTCGTGACATGGAAGGGCGGGGAGCTGGTGAAATCGAGGGATGAGGAGGAGTAGACGGGAGATCTGGTATAGGATGATCCTCCTCCAGGCAATCATCCTCATGATGTAGCAAAGTCGTGTCTATGTCGTGGAATCTCACTGGTGATACACTAACTCTCCCACCGATATTTTTTTCAAGTTATATATGTTATTCATTTCATCTAATTTAGTATACATTGTTAAAAATTTTGAATACCTAAAGAAAAAGACTGATACATGATATAAATATATATATGTTAAAAAAACTTGTAAAAGTTTATAAATACACGATTTACCTCGACCTCGGCCGCGGCCTCTACCACGTCTCCCACCTCTTTCAGCACTACTTGAACCCGGTCCCATAATAAGTTTTTGTGCTGACATCTGCACGAAACGAATAACATTTTGTATACTAATGGAAAAAAAAGTTTTCCCCATGAAGTTACATACAGTGTTCTAAAAAGCATTTTAAGCGGCCGCTTAAGAGTTTTCAGTCCCTAAAAAGCGTTTTCGGCCGCTTAAGCATAACTCAAAAAACGGTCATTAAGCGTTTTGACCGTTTACTCAGTAACTCAGTGTTGAATCACTAAAAACGTTTAATCAAAACAAAACAGCAATGGCATCTGTCGCCCTATGAGGTATGTTGTACTCATATTTGATGTTCAACAACCTAGATGCGGCCTCCAACTGAGATAGTTTGTAACTAGGATCAACGGCTCCCGTGCTGTATTCAAATGTCAAAGAACTCCCTGGAAGCAGATGGTAGATTGTCTCGTCGTCATTCCTATTCCTCACCATGCTCTCGAAGTTAGAATCCCCAAAATCATTTGCCACCATGTTCTCATAGGGATTAACCCCGGACATTCTCGATAACTCACCCACTTCAATCTCCCTGTGAAAATTCCACCTTTAATATTCAGGCAAAAAGCCGGACGTATACAAAAGCGTCCTCACAATATCAACCAATTGATAGTTTCTATTCCAACACTTAATATATGGATACTTCAAGTATCCAAAATAGTTAAAGGGTTGATGTTCAATAGCAAAGTGAATGAATTTGTCGACATTTCGAGCATACTTCTCACTAAAAAACCCGTCAACAAGCCGTTCATACATCCAAGATCTATCATACATCCATGATAAATCCGAATCCATCACTGTCATGAAAATTCGTGACGCATTATTATTTTTATTAATTAAAAAATCACTATAAATACTTAGAAATTTTAGCTATTTATGAATTTTAGCTTTCTTTATTGTCATTATAAAAAAAAAAAAGGAGAGAGGGAATTGACAAAACCCTTTGACATGAACTGCATAGACTACTTTAGATTTCATGAACCAATCATACATCGTCCTAATCAAATCCAAACCACGCATAGCTCTAATCAAATCCAAATCAAATCAAACATAGCCCTAATCAAATCTAAATCAAATCAACCATCGTATTTTAGCTACTCAGGTATTTTAGAAAAAGTTAAATCAAATACAAATCAAACATAGACCTAATCCTTAGGTTATCAACCATCGTCCAAAAGCCTCAAACTAACCAAATGTCCAAAACAACCATAAACATCACCCATAAATCATCATCCAACTCCATCGTCCAATCCATCATCGAATAATCACCCAAGCAATTCAACAAAAATCACAACCAATTCAACAAATCCTAAACCTAAAATCAATCAATTCAATCATTTACAAATAAAACTCATTAATAACAATCCAAAAATCAGAACTCATCCATCAATACAGATCATTCATAACTCATCCATCACGACACATCTTTCACAACTCATCCAATATCATCATCCAACTCAATCGACCAACTCATCCATCACTACCTCCTCGTAACCCAAATTCATCCAAATTAGCCATAATTAATCCAAAATTCATCAACCAAACATATAATTAAACATATAATTATATGTTAATAAACATATAATTAAACCAAAATTCATGAAACCTTCCAGCGATGGCGGTGCTGTTTGGTGTCTGCGGTGATGGATCGCAGACATTGGTGGCGGTGGCGGCTCGCGACAACGGTGGTGTTTGGGGCGGTGAATGGCAGTGAATGGCGGTGGCGGTTGTGGCTGCGGAAGCGGTGGCGATAGTTGGGGCGATGGTCGTTGGCGGGGGTGGTGTCGAGTTAACGGGTGGTGCTGGTGCCGTGGCAATTTGAGTTAGTGAGTGAAAATGGGGAAGAAAACGGGATCTGACTTTTGTTATATCACGCATTTAGCGATAGTTTTTAAAATCGGTCACTAAAAAATTTAGCGACTGATTCAGTCACTGTTTTAGCGACCGAAATTTAAAAACGGTCGTAAATCAGCAGTTTTTTTGTAGTGACACAATAATCAAATAGTGCAGCGGAACAGATAATGGGATCGATACCAATGCTTAATCTTTGACAATTAGTATTATTAACTTAACAAAGTTAAGTGATGTTTGTAGTAGATTAACCAAAGACTACCAAACAACAGTTATTCCAATTCCAAATTACAACTCAAATTCAATTGTTTGTTTAATTGTGTTGTGATCCAAGTGCTGTAATTGAGATTTATACTGGTATCCCCATACTTAACAACTTGTTAACAACGAGACTAATCCAGTCCATCGTAGGGTATTTGAAACTCTTACATTGTCCCTTCCTAGTACACACAGTTTCCTTATTTATGATCCTAACTCTAGGATACAAACCACGCAGTTGAACCTATCCTAAGGTTACAACCTACCTCCACATATCTAACTCTAGACCTGCTATAAACTCCACATGCCTAACTCTAGACTTGTTACAAATACCTAGTTTTACTTACAGACTCAATAGACCAAATACAAGACTTAATCTATACTCTATAATAATCACAGCACTCTCAAATAATCTAGTAGTACGTAAAGGTTTAGATTTCACCTGATCTGACTTTTGAAAACAAAAAAACCATTCAAACCTTAGATGAATGGAAATTGAAGTGAAAGACTTGTGAGCTTTGATCTCCAAAGATTGCCTTGTTTGCAAATCGGTTTGTGTGCTACCTTCTTCGTGTTCGTCTCTTTTTCAAAATCGGTAGGGTTTTTAATATATATATATAGTGAGGAGAAATCGTGCAGATTTATTTCCGAAACCGAGTTTCCAAATACACATTAAGTGGCAATCAATATTATGCGAAATCTTCTTAAAGATGAAAACAAATAATTATGTCCCTTTTCATATCCATTTATTAGTCAAAACAGATGGGAAGATCTTTTTAAACTCGTGATTCAAACAATCATAACACGAAATCAGAGTTCAAAAAATCACGCTTGACTTAATTAATTCAACTTTTGAAAATTCATAGTTGTAATGGGCTTGGTCCCATTACTAAAAACAGAGCACTTAAGATGTTTTAGAAACTTTTTGACTTTGATGCCCCTAAATGCTTGAAGAGTGTCAGATTATCATACCTTTATGTTTGGATTACACATATTGATTATATTAAGACTCATTGCAGCTCTAAATGTTTCCATGTGCCTTTCATGGTGCTCAACTCCACTAGGACTTGATTCTTCAATCTTTTCAAATCAACTAGACTAAGATATGAATCTTTCTTGTGAAATGTCCCATGTATGAGTGTACCTGTTCATTAACCTGTCACACTCATACAACACATCAAGACACCTTGTGAAAAATAGAGTTTGTTATCATTAAAACATGAGGATAGAATATATACATGATAGTTTAACAAATCTCAACCATTGATTGTTGCCTTTTTTATTTAAAATCTATTCCTTTTTTGTCAAAGTGGAGTTGGCTCAATGGTAAGCCCCTCCCCCCAAGCATGAGGTTAGGGGTTCGACATTTGAGGGCAGCGAAACAACCTCTTTATTTGTAAAAATAGGGATAAGATCTGCGTATATCACTCTCTCATGCAGAGGTGCCCTCCCCCGTATTCTGCACTTGGCAGGATTATATGGGGTAGGTTTCTTTATTTTTTCTTCGTTTGATTTTGTAATTAAATCATGAGCAGTGATTCATTAGAAGGACATAAGAAGGTGTTTCTGAAGCACCAACCCTTTTCCGATAGTAAATAAGTAAGAGGTAAAAAAAAAATGTATAAATTACTAATAAGTGATTTTTTTAATCTAAATCACCAAGAGATGATACCATACTTTTTAAATTACCAAATGGTGTTTTTTTCAAAATTGAATCACACACTTCTCAACATTACCCTTTAACCTATCTTTAGGGATATCGTCAGATCTCGTCTCCTCATTGCCGCCGTATTCCTCCCATGGCCGCCACCTCTATCACCACTGCTCTCTCCACCTTTATCACAATGCCCATTCCTTCTCCCGCCCAAAAACCACCCCCTCACCTCACCATTTTTCCGTCACCAATCGTCGACATCACCAACGGCCTCTTCCTACATAATGATCCATTTCACATCTATTAGAAATATACAATCCCTCCAATTGAATAAAATTTTATGAGCAAAACTCTACATTAGGACAAGTTCATGGTCAAACGCTTAGGTTGAGAAATAGGATATATAGAGTTAGATGCAGTCTAGGATGCATATAGCAGAGAAGCTAAGGATCGTAGATGAGAGGCCATTGTGGATCACCTAAATGCAGTCAATATCAAAGAATTATAGATAAGTGTTTAGAATGAATACAGATAACAAATGAACCATAAATTTATTAGGATCTTGGATTAAGTCTCAAGATCAAGGCCATGTCACAGAATACAGCAGACTGGGTACAGGAGAGGCATAAGGGCAATAGACTGGGAATGCAGCAGGGCTGGTTGGTGAATGGATCAGGATTTGGGAAACGGTCATATTGAAGATTTGAGGTTTGAAAATATGTACGAGGTTGAATATTATTATGAGGGGAGCCTGTTAACATGACTGAGGATAATATAGGGGATAAACAGACAACTGTCAACATCATACAGTACAATCACGGATACTAATTCGCAGAGCCCTATAAAAGGGAATCCTTTCAAGAAAGAGAAGATTGACAATGATTATGAGAAGTTTTTGACAAATAAAAATCTTCCAATAATCTTTGTGCAATCGTTCTCGTGGGCTGGATTGAAGATTTGAAAGAAAGATTTCATTAGTCTGCTTCAAGAATAAAGTCTGCTGCAAAGTTCAGAAGCGATATGTGCAAGGATCTAGGTTCTTAGCCTTACTAAGTTAGTAAGCTTATAAGGGATTCTTTGTAAGCCAAAACAAAGAGATAGTGAACACACCTCTTGGCTTGACTAAACTGGTCACCAAGAGAAAACTGGACTAATCTTTCGTTTATCGTTTGACAATGACTATTTGAACCAATGTAAATCAATATGTCCTCTACTGCTTTACATTCTTTAACTTAGAACTGTTAGAAAATCATTTGGACACAATAGGATTTGTCCAAAGGTCTCAAATCTCAACTACAGACTAGTTCTGTTGGTCTGCAATAGAACAGGTGTATATTAGCCAAGACAAAGCTGCATTATATTAACTAAGAATTTTTAGAAGTCTCCTATTCACC
>JAOVYX010020243.1:0-17332 GCA_035668315.1 Drosera spatulata
TATATAACATCACATATCACATAAGTTATATTTTTAACTACAATGTTATGAAATACAACATCTTTTCATAACTTAACATCTCAACTATTGAGATGTTAAAAAATATGTACAATTTAAAACATTTAAGGTAATAAATCATCATAGAAAACATATTTAGCGACGGATTCCGTCGCTAAATAATCTGGATGCATTTTTGGAATACCTTTTAGCGACGGATTCCGTCGCTAAATAATCTGGATGCATTTTTGGAATACCTTTTAGCGACGGAATCCGTCGCTAAATAATCTGGATGCATTTTTGGAATACCTTTTCGCGACGGATTCCGTCGCTAAATAATCTGGATGCATTTATGGAATACCTTTTAGCGACGGATTCCGTCGCTACATAATCTGGATGCATTTTTGGAATATCTTTTAGCGACGGATTCCGTCGCTAAATAATCTGGATGCATATTTGAAATACCTTTTAGAGACGGATTCCATCGCTATGTAAATTTTTAGACTATTTAGCGACGGATTCCGTCGCTAAATATGTGAACTTTAACGACAGCGTTGACTTTTCGTCGCTAATACGTTCTATTTTTTTCTTTTGTATTGTAGTTACGGATCCGTCGCTAAAAAAAATGTTTTTGCGACGGATTTTTTCCGTAACTAAAATTTTCCGTAGCTAAAATGCCCTTTTTTTGTAGTGAGATATCATCGAAGGTCAACTTGGGCAAACCTTTTGACAAGGCCTTTACAAAAAAATCAGCAAGATTATCACCGCTTCGAACGAATGGAGTCACAATAGTCTGATCTTGAACCTTTTCTCTCACGAAATGACAATCATCCTCTATGTGTTTGGTTCTTTCATTGAAAACAGGATTAGATGCAATATGAACTGCTGCTTGATTGTCACAATACAACTTCATAGGCTGGTATAGTGCATTTATCCTGAGCTCTTTCACTAATAACTTGAGCACAATCACCTCACTTGTAGTGGAGGCCATTACACGGTACTCTGTCTCTGCGCTTGATTATGCCATTACCTTTTGCTTTTTTCTTTTCTAAGTGACCAAATTACCACCAATAAAGATACAAAATCCAGTAGTAGACCTCCTATCAATTGGGTTTCCAGCCCAATCTGCATCCGTGTTATCAACAATGTCCATGTGTCCGTTATTCTGCATCAAATGCCTCTTCCTGGGCATTGTTTCAAGTACTTTAAACTCCGATCAATCAGCTGCATATGTCTTTCAGTTGGAGCATGCATAAATTGACTTGCATAAGTGATGTCGAGCCGTGTGATAGTTAAGTAAATCAGCCATCCAACAAGCCTTTGAAATCTTCCAACATCTTGCAAAGGAGTGTCATTTCTTATGAACTTATTGTTGTAGCCCATAGGAGTTTCAGCCGGTTTTGCACCCAGTTTCTTTGTTTCTTTCAATATATTTATAACATATTTTCTTTATGACAGAAATATCTCTTTCTTTGATCTTGCAACTTCGATTCCTAGAAAGTATCTTAGTTTTCCTAAATCCCTCATGTCAAAATTTTCTTTCAAGTGTTGTTTAGTTGTAGTAATTTCGATAAAATTATCGTCGGTAATGATAATATTGTTAACATAAATCAAAATCATCACAATACCATTGATATTTCTTTTAACAAATAAAGAAGAATCTGACGCACCTTTCTTAAAACCGAAATCAGTTAGTGCCAAGCTTAATTTTCCATACCAGGTGCGCGGAGATTGCTTCAACCCATATATTGCTTTTTTGAATTTGCAAGCAATTCCAGCTTGTTTTTTCCAATTTGTGTCCAGGAGGAATCTCCATGTAAACTTCTTCTTGGAGGTCACCTTGTAAGAATGCGCTTTTTAAGTCCATCTAAAACAAAGGCCAACACAATTAGCAGCTACAGAAATCAAAACACGAAAAGTGTTCATTTTAGCCACCGGCGTAAAAGTCTTCCTGTAATCCATTCCGTATGTTTGAGTGTATCCTTTCGCAATCAATCAGGCGTTATATCTTTCAAGTGTCCCGTCACTTTTATACTTGATCTTGTAAATCCATCGACAATCAATAGGACGCTTATCATGAGGCAATGACCTTGCATCCATTTATGTGCCTTAACATCCACTAACCAGATACCATACTAGATTATAATGTTACTGTAAGATATTTCAATTAGATCATCGATCCCCAAGATTGGATTCTATCTAATTGGACTTAGGTACCACACCAAAGTCGATTTCTTGGGTGGGGTAGTGCAGTGATATGTATTATGACCTTCCTTTCCACATTTGCGACACATAATCTTTGGCTTTATGTGTTTTTTTTTTTTATGTATGATTTGCATCAAGTGCTTCTAGTTCTTCATTCATTGCTTTTACCCAGGCTGGAGGCATCAAGGCTTCAAAAAAATTGGCTGGCTCTTTATCAGCATCAATGGATGATAAGAAACTTTGAAAAGCTGAAGAAATTTTATCGTAGAATATATGAGCTTTTATGCGATGAGCCATTGTATTGTGCGTGACATAATCACGGTGTCTGATCGGCCCTCGAGTAATTTGACTTGACTTTCGAAACACAGGAGTTTCACTTGCTCTGCTAACATCTTCAGTTCTTGATGTCTCAATCACCTCCTCTGCTGGCATTTCATGCACCTGTTCATGTGACAAAGCTGGTTCAATGCTCTCAATATCAGAAATAATAGGCAAGGGAGCAAGTTCAATGCTTAAGTCATTGTAATCATATTCTCTGGTCTCTACAACATGCTCCCCCTGAACTTTATCCCTGCCACAAAGAACATATGAGTTTCATCGAATGCAACATCTCGTGAAATGTAAATCTTATTTTCAAATGGATCATAACATTTGTATCCTTTTCTGAAAGAAAAGTATCCTACAAAGACACATTTTTTAGCTCTTGGCTCAAGCTTGTTTCCTTGTTGAAGATGAACATAACACAAACATCCGAACACTCTCAAATTTTAATTGTTCAGAGGCCGACCAAGCTGAACTTCTAAAGGTGATTTGTATTGAAGCACCTTACTTGGGAGTCGATTTATTAAATAGCAACTAGTAAGAATAGCATCGGACCACTAAGACTTTGGCAGATTGGCATGAAACAACAACGATCTAGTGACTTCAAGAAGATGTCGGTTTTTCCTTTAGCCAACTCCATTTTGTTAAGGAGGTCCGACGTATGAAGTCTGGTGAATAATGCCTAGACCTGTGACGAAGGTCTCTAATGCCTTATTGATATACTCGGTCCCATTATCAGTATATAAAATCTTTATTTGAGCACCAAATTGATTTCAAATCATTTGGTTGAATTCCTGAAAAATTTGAAACACTTTAGTTTTAGATTTGAGTAAGTATAACCAAGTAGCACGAGACTTGTCATCGATGAAAAAATAACAAAATATTTAAAATCATCACGAGAGTCAATCGAAGCCGGACCCCAAATATCGGAATGTATTATTTCAAATAGAGTAATAAAAACATGAGTACTATGTGAATAATGAAGCTTATGTTACTTAAATAATGACATGTTTCACATCCTCTAGAATCAAGAGAATAATAAGGATTAACAAAAGTATTCTATCAGACGGATGACCTATCCGTCGATGCCATAACAAAGCCGTGTCTTCCATATTCTGATGAGTAAGCAATGCCTTAGTAGGAATATCCAAAACATAAAGTCCTCGAACGAATGTTCCTTCACCAATCATCCTCCTCGAGACTTGATCCTGGAAGATTACCTTGTTCTGTTGTAAAAATGACATCACATTCCAGCTCGTTAGGAATTTTAGCGACAGATAATAATTTGGAAGAAAGAGTAGGAACAAACAAAGCATCAGAGGTGGTTGAAAAAAGATTAATTTTTCCGATCCCTTGTATTGAAGCTTTGGCCCCGTTAACAACTGTAATAGGTGATAACCCCTTAATTCCAAAATAGTTATGAAGGTATGACGAATCATAACACATATGATCCGTCGCACCAGAATCAATGAAAAATTGATCCTTAGACAAAGCAGAAAGCACAAGAGCATTACTAGAATCATGAGCCAGGTTTGCAAAAGGTTGAATGGATATTTGTGAGACATTAGTTTGCATGAGTTGCTGAATTTGTTGAGCAATTTGTTCCACTGAAGGCTGGGAGCTTGGATTTGTTTGAGTTTTCAAAGCAACATTGGCCACAGGTTCCTTCATAATGTATTTGCTAGGACGCAAATGAGGATGTAAAATATAACAACGATATTTGGTATGCCCATTTTTGTTACAATGACTACAATGAGGTCTAAGACCACATCCCTTTCCTCTTCCACGAGCAGAAAAAGAGCATCCTCCGTATGAATTGACGTTGTCGGCCAAATTTTTCAATCGATGTCTCAATTGGCATAGAGGACATAACATGTTGACGAGTTTCTTCTCGTTGTATGGTAACACATATAGAAGCAAAAGACAAAAGAGGAGAAGTTATAAGAATTTGACGTTTCAAATCTTCAAATTCGGGCCTAATACTGGCCAATAAACGAAAGATTCGATTTTACTCTTCTCGTTGAATATAAACATCCACGGCTTGAGATAGTGGACGATATTGATAGAGTTCATCCCATCTTTTCTTCAAAGTGCCCAAATGGTCAATGAATGATTGATTAGGAGCTTGAACAGTTTGAACAAGTTCCTGTTGAAGTTTGAAAACTCAAGAGGCATTATCTTCATTGCCGTACATGACTTTTAATGAATCCCATAGAGCCTTAGAGGACTCAGAGTAGACAAAGATTTCATAGATCTGAGACTCCATAGAATTGAAGATCCATGACATAACAAGATGATCATTAGCTTGCCACTCTTCGAATTTGGGATTAGTAGTATTAGGAGCAGGAAGTTCACCGTTGACAAATCCCAACTTCGAACGCCCTCCAAGAGCTATGGTGACAGCTCTTGACCAAGGCAAATAATTTCGACCGTTGAGTAGAATAGAGGTGAGTTGACCATTCATCTCTACCTTCCCCATTTCAAAAGATGAGGTATTGACAGAATTGTTGCCATCAAAAGCTTGATAAGCAGCCATAGTAAGAAAGTATAAAACTGAGATATAAATGGCTTAAACTCTCCCTTCTTTTTCAGAGATGATGTCTCATAACGAAATGCTCTGATACCATATTGAGATTATGAGGAGAAATGCAAGAGAGGAGTAGAGATAGCATTTGACAGTAGAGAAACAGCTAGATTGTTCAATAACCATGAGAACATTACATTATTCTTATATAGACATGAGAGGAAGGTTAGATACATCTCTTCGAAACACAAATTTCCTTGGCAGCAAAATTCTTTTAGTGCAGACATGTGAAGCATCTCGTTTTAGGTCATGTGAGCATGTGAGGTTTGTGACCTTTTAATGATTGTATTTGCAACACATAGTGAGGTAAATAAGCTTCCCGACAAATCTCTAGTATACCGATGGATTATGAAGTAGGGGATCTTTTTCTGGTGTAGAGATGCTTTCATCATATTGGAAATAAAGGATGGAGTGTCCAATCTCGTGTTGCAGCTATGAAAATAAAGGCGCGAACTGTGACTTCTTTAACGACTGGAGAGAAAGCTTCTTGGTAATCAAATCCTTCTTTTTGTGTTTATCCTTTTGCTACTAGCCTTCCTTTATAACACTCTACTGATCCATCTGTTATATACTTGATTTTGTAAACCCACTTACATCCAATCGGCTTGCGATGTTTAGGTCTTACGACTATGTCCCATGTGTTGTTGTCCATGAGTGTTTGAATTTGTGCTTCCATGGCTTTTTGCCAACGACGATCCTTGATGGCTTCATCAAAGGTGCTAGGTTCCTGTTCCTCAGATATACGACTTATACAACACAAGTGTTCAGGTGAGAGTCTATGTAAACTAGCAAAGGATGAAGTCGGATAATGCATACCAAGGGCATTAGGGTTCCAAAAAATATAATCTTTCGTCCATACCAACGGTCGAGGAATGGGGCCTGAGCATCGAGGAGCTCCAGTAGAAGTGGATGATGATTCAAGAATAGGAATTGACGATGTAGATTCTTGTGTTGAATCCGGAGTTAAAAAAATCTGTCATGGCACTAGGTGACGATGACTCTAGACTTGTCGTTTGAGAATGAGGTCTTGATGATGTTGTCTTAGTTGGTGATATTTGCGGAGCCATAGGAAACGAGCTTGTCTGACTTGATGATTCTAATTCAGTCGAGGTCGAATATGGAAAAATAGTACTGGGCGGATTAGGCATTATTGTAGTGGATGGAGTTTCCATATCTTCACTTGAAGCCTTAGAATGGGATAGAGTTGATTGATCTGTTTCTGGATATTGCTCCTTGAATGGAAAAACATCTTCATGAAAAACAACGTCCCTGCTAACAAAAAATTCTCCTCTGTCCAAGTCCAGGACAAAGTGGCCCTTTTGAAGAGTAGGGTATGGGTAGTGATAATCACACCCAAACAGTGCACACCCCTGGCCCCTTTTTTTTATTTTTTCCTCGAATTTTTATCGTATCCTTTCTTATATAATATTTATAATCATTCATAATTTTTAATATCTATATTAAATATTAAAAATAAATATGTATTTAAATTTTACATATTAATATCTACAAAATAAGTTCAATATTGATCATAAAAAAAATTCATTACATTATAAATAAATACATATTAATAATACTTAAACACATATAAACTTTATCCTATTCAATCATTCTTTCAAAATATTGTTTTCCATATGGATTGATGTTCATCACTTCATTCCACAGTTAAAGACGAACTTCATTCCAAAATATTATAATCTGAT
Organism: Drosera spatulata; assembly: GCA_035668315.1. Lineage (NCBI taxonomy): Eukaryota > Viridiplantae > Streptophyta > Magnoliopsida > Caryophyllales > Droseraceae > Drosera > Drosera spatulata. The sequence continues at coordinate 6,811 of JAOVYX010020243.1, forward strand.
AAAGATGAAGTTAAAACTGTTATCGAAGATACGAGTAAAAATTATTGATAATTATCACATACGTATATGTTATAATTATTATGGGACGAATACAATATTTTTTTAAAATATATTTTTTATATTCAATATTAGTCTTATTTTGTAGATATTAATGTGTAGATTTTAAATATATATTTATTTTTAATGTTTGATATATATATTAAAAATTATAAAGATTTTAAATATTATATAAGAAAGGATAATTTGAGAAATAGGAAGAAGAAAAAACAGGGGTCCGCGGAGGGGGGATGAGCAATTTCTGTAGGGTATTTCATAAATACACATTTTGTGGCCTGTGGAAATCTTGTCTCGAGGACATACAATGACAACATAACAACCACAACAAAAAATTCGAAGATAACTATTGTCAGATTTTTTTTTGTAAAAGCATTTCAAAAGGAGTTTTATCTTTTAAAATTCGAATTGGTATGCGATTAATGAAATAAGCAGCTGTGAGTATACAATCACCCTAATATTTTGCAGGGATTAAAGCCTGAAACCTTAGAGCCCGAGCAACTTCAAGGAGATGTCGATGTTTGCGTTCAACCACTCCGTTTTGTTGTGGAGTGTAAGTATAAGAGCTTTCGTGTAGTACACCATGCTCATACAAACAAACTGAAAAATCATTACTAAAAAATTCACAAGCATTATCAGATCGAATACGCTTAATTAAGAGTCAAAATTGAGTGTGAATCAAAAGACAGAAATTTTTAAAATATGAAAGCACTTGAGATTTAGACTGCATAAGAAATACCCAAGTACGACTGTAGTCATCGACTATCGTGAGAAAATATGGAAACCCATCCAGGTGGGGTGTTGGATGAGGTCCCCATATATCCATGTGTGCAAGAGAAAATGGTTTATTTTCTCGAGTGGTACTTAAATTCAAGGAAGCACGACATTGTTTAGCCATAGGACAAATGAGACAAGTTGGGTGAGGAAAATAAGCACTATGACCTGATCTTTTATGAAATAAAGGATTAGTATTGCAACTATGCGTATTCCATGTATTTTCAAATCGAGAGAAGGTATATTGAAATTTTTTGAAAATGAGCCCCAAAAATATATTCCTTGAAAAATACAAAGATCCTGAAAGGTCCTTGAAAAATACCCAAGCCCATCAGTTTGCCAATCGAAAGGTCCTGAAAAATACAAAGATCAGAGTCCAAGGTAACACGACAATGGTTATCATCACATGCTTTTGCTGCTGAAATAAGATTGAAGTGAAATGCAGGAACGAACAACACATTCCTACGTGTGATGTTAGGATTTAAGATAACTGATCCAATTTTTGTCACAGATGTAATAGTGCCATTAGGAAGACGAACTGACATTGATGGTCGAGCATGATCTTTAATGTTTGTAAATAATTTTTCATCACAAATAATGTGATCACTAGCTCCGAGATCAACAATCCAAATATTCCTAGAAGGAAACGGATCCACTGTTGTTGGGGTCAAACAGCAAAGGGATCCAACGTGCAATAACAATTCAAAGAGTATAAAAATTTAAAAACAGAAAACTATGGAGGAAATTGGATTGTGAGATTTGAGGGACAGTAGAAGACTGAGAAATCCCCACAGCAGAGTATTGGTGTCCTTCCTAGAGGGTGTTGATGGATGCCTCAAATCTCCGCGTAATCCGTGTTCTCTGCGTTGATTCATTCTCCGTGGTGTTCATGATCTTCCCGTGTTCTGCTCGCGTGGAGTTGAGTTTTCCGTGTTCTGTTATGTATAAGAAGAAAGACGCAAGGAGAAGAAGGGAGAAGCAAGAAGAGCAGAGAGCCGGGGAAGGAAAGGCAGAGAGAGAGCCAAGGAGGATTTGAGTGAGAGAGGAAGAGATAAAAGGAGAGAGTGAAAAGAAAAATACTATTCATATATACATACAAAAATATATTGAGGGTTTAAGAGATTTGTTTTAGAGATTATTATCTTTATCCCTTATTGTAAGATTCTCAATATTTTGAGTGTAGCTTTTTTTGTATTTCTTATTTGGTTAGTGAATTCTTCGTCGTCGGCGACCGTCCGTAGTTTTTCTCGTAAGGGTTTCCACGTAAAAATCTTTGTCTCAATTTATTTTTTGCGTATTCGTTATTATTTGTGTTTATAATTAACACATCCGTTTGTAACAGATGGTTTGCATCGAATGGAGGACGTATCTGCAGAACCGGTGGATTTTTCATGTATGCCCATTTGTTTTAAAGCCTGCACAATGTGTTCCATTTGTTCCCTACTCAAAGACTGAGATACTCTTCTGTCAGTAGCAGTGACTTAATGAGCAATATATCTTTTCCATTTCTGTTTACAGGTTTGCCATGCAATTTTCAACAAGTATCCTTGTTATGGTTAGTTCTCTTGCAATAATCACAAAACTTACCTCGGGTATTGCTTTTCTTCATGTTTGGTCCAGCAGTTTGGAAGGAAGACGCATTTAAATCAGGAATATTTGGAGGGAGAACTGGAGCTGATGCTGCCTAATATGAGCCATTAGATGAGAGAAAATGATCTGGACAGTTAGATTGAGGTCTCCATCCAGAATTTTGATAGTTTGACTGAGTAACTCCTTGGGATCCAACGCCTCCATAAGGTGGTGCATCGGGAACCTTGGTCTGAGTCAAATATGCACGCTGGATCGGCGTCGTTTGAGAAGAAAAAGCAGTTGTTTATCCCATCGTTCCTCTTGTCTGAGGCCAAGCTTTGGCTCTCATCTTGCACAGCCAGTTGATAGAGACGCCCGAGTGAAGGAGGTGGTTCCATGGAAAGCATCTGAGTTCAAAAAGCTTGGAAATCGTCGTTGAGAATTAAAAGAATCGGGTACATTGTTCTCGATCCTTGACTGCTTGATATTGCTTGAGAGTATGGTCAGGACCTTTGAGCTTTTCTTCAGCCATGTCAAGCTCATTCCATAATGCAGAGAGGCGATTGAAAATTGTGGCTACCGAGAGGTTTTCTTGCTTCAAGTCGCTGATTTGTTGATGTAAGGAGAACCGCTCCGCTCGATCAAGTTTTTTTATAACCTTCGCCGATATTATCCTACGTAGTCTTCGCACCTTCAGTAGGAGGGAGACCGGTAGCCACTTTCGGCTCCAAACAATTTCCAATCCATGCTCGGACTAGGTGGTTACATTTCCGTCAGTGACGGACAAGACGTCGTTTTTTTTTTTTTTTGTGATGAGGCACTCCGGGCCAGCTCGCGCGCCCTCGACTAATCCCCCGGACACTGACAAGGCGCCCCCACCAGCATTGGTAAAACTTTCACCGAAGGCAACAGGCGTGGTCAACATGGATTTTGAGGCTAGTAGGATTCGAATTCAAGACCTTCAAAAAAAAGATTGAGTCGAACACCACTAGATCAACCCAGATTTGTTAAGACGTTCGTCTTTTGGTGTCGGCACAGATCCATCCATGCAAGGATCCGTCTTTATCCTTAGTAATGAGCGCTCGTCTAAAGTCGCGTGCCCATATTGCATAATTTTTTGGTCCAGCAAGTATGGTGACAAGGCGCAGTTCTGGTCCATCCGAAGCAGCAGTATACAATGGGTCCCTAGGTTCGGGTCGTACAAGGGCACCGCCATAGGAAGAAAACTCGGAGTGAGAGCCGAGTTATGTTGATGACCAGAGTTGGGTTCTTGACCAACATAATACCATCCTGGGTTGAGACCATTCCACGGCCCAGAAACTTCTTGCGTCGAATTATTGACGTCAGAATGTTGCTGAGAGTCTGATGTCGTAGATGGGGTGAGGATTGCATCACTTACTAAATCATTTCTTGAAGGTGAGGCCGACATGATGATCTGATGTTTCGTCTCCACCGCTCCTTATGTGTAGAATGAAAATTTTGTGGAAGCGATTAGAGATGATCGTTCTGATATCATGTAAGAAATCGAAAAGGATGCAAGAGAACGAAAAAGACTTATATTACTGTATATATTTTGTCCTATACAATATTCTAAATATAGATAAAAAGTGCAACGATAACTAACCAAAAATAATTATATACAGATTATATAATCAAAGAGATGATCATGCGGATAACCAAAATAAGAATCAAATAATTGACATAATCTATCTTGTCATAATCAAAATCAGTTATTTCCAAATATATGTTCAACACATACTCATTACTAACATGCTTAGAGCGTCCAACAATGGTACTTTACTACCAAACCCCAAAAACACAATCTCCAATGCATATTTGAAGAGCCTGTATTTGTTGAGTGCCAGAAGTGCACAATGAGTCATGGATTATCCCCTTTTTGTTTCCCTCAATGTCATTTTTGTTTTTTTGGTTTGAGATTGCCTGCTGTGTTATCACAAGACTGCACAAAATCTAACGATAGGAAATGCATTATAAGAAGTTATAGTTTTTTTTTTCTTTTTCTGTTTTTTGAATGGTTTGGATACATAAACAACATATATGTTATAAAAAATAGACAATAAACGATCGTCATCCTTTTTTTTACTCAACTAGGATATAATTTTATTTTTTCCTTCCACACACAATAATTGATTGAGGCTCTCAATAAAGACCTCTTACAGTTTCCATATGAAAATCCTTTATATTTGAAATTTATTTCTTTACATCATTATGATATATTTTCACACTATGATCTTTATTGGAGGAGTTTTGAAGAGGATAGAACTCCAAACATGACCCCTGATGCTCTTAAAAGAAGCTAGACAGCATTTTTTCTTAAAAAAAAAACCAAAAGAAAAAATAAAAAAAATAAAATAAAGGAATGGAAAACCCAAATAAGAAGCGATAAGAGTAGCCGTTAAAGGTCATTGTCTGATTGCAGAAGAAATTCTTGACCTGCTCGCGATTGAATTTCGATTCAACGGCGGTGGTTAGCACTTTACAGCATACAACAAAATCCTCTCATTTTCTCCACTCATCATCATCATCATCGATCATCAAGCTTTCTTGTTTGCTCTATCCTCTCCGATTTCTCCGCCTTTCTCTGGTAAGCTTCTTCTTCTCTCTTTCTTTCTAGGTTTCTCTTCTAATTGCAGGATTCGAAACCCTGCAAGTCGTTTTTGTGTTGCGCAATGTGGGATTGGGGGCTCTTGTGCCCCTTTTGCTGGATTCTTTGATTCCCCGGTTCGATTCGTCGTTGTCGGTTCCGTGTCTTTGTTTGGTGATCTGATTTGGAAAAGCTTGGGGGTTCTGACATAGAACTGATTGATTATAGGCGTTGTTTAGATCATACCATAATGAGTGTGTTGTATGACATTAAAAATAAGCTTTGAAAGAGGTTAATTTCAAGTAAGACCTTGTTACAATAGTGTTTAGGTGTATGATTACTTGTGGATATTATCCATTAGTATTATACTAACTAATACTATCATTAACAAGGTTGAGAGACCGAGACCCTAGATTACTTGGTTTGTTGTTGTTGTAACAAGCTGCGGAGATTGGTATATTTTGTAATGTTTTCTTGATGTGGGTTTCTGACAGATTCATCTCTGTTATTTTCTCCGTGCTACTACTGCTGTGCTAAATTTGATGATAACTTTGTTTGGGTCAGGATATGCATTTAAGATTGATTTGGAAATAAAGCCTGATAGTGCACGAGTATTGGGGTAATCTTTGTCACCCTTTATTGATGAGCTCAAAAGTGTTCTCATCTATATTTAGGTTCATGCTTGCTTAAAAGCTACAGCATCTCGTCTTGAAATACTGAGATGTAAACATAACCATGACAAGAACACCTTTGAATGAAGTGTTCATTGTATTGGCCGACTGATTACATTGTCCTAAACAATAACAGAAGGGTGGAATTCCAAACGTAGTGGACCAACTGTCAAATTTCTCAACTACGATGTCCTTGATTTACTATTTCTAGTAACGAAAACTGTTGCAATCCTTTAAATGCAGAAGTGATGTAGCCATGGAGAACTCTGCTGAGGATAAGTTCAAGGAGTTTTACATTCCAAACTACATTCTTGATCCTGACCCGGAGGTGGAGCAAGTTTCTAGCACGGAAGTGAGGCCGCCTTCTTGTCCAGTGATAGTGTTCATCAATTCCAAAAGTGGAGGTCAACTGGGACGGGAACTTCTTATTACATACTGTTCTGTTCTCAATAAAAAGCAGGTGCATCTGTTCTTTCACCCATTCATTTAAGATTTGCGTCTCTTGTATGATAAAAATATGTTCCTATTCCTGTTGCATCCTGTTGCGTCATCGACTTGTCTGCAGACCTATGATTTTTACCATAAACCAGCAAATCAGTATGCTTATTATGCTTTCTCATGAGAATGGTAGCATTCTAGTTCAAAATCGCCACTTTGACTCAATATGTTGCTGATGCACCTCATTTGCACAACCGAATTCAAACATGGTTACAATCCTGTCGACTTTCTTTGCATGATCTAGAAGTAGCTTATCCTTTTATATAACTGAGATTTCTTTGCTCGTATCCCTACTTCTCCCCCATCAGCTGGTATCTTGCTGAAATCCTTATGACCGTCATCCCGATTTCATTCATCTCTCTGTTTCTCATCTTTCAACTACAAGGATTCGCTTAACTTAATGTACAGCGACACAATATGCTGCAATCTTTATTCTTGCAAATGAACATGCATTCATGTTACTTCATGCCTACAGGTTTAATGTTTTAGCTGAATACTTCTAGGTTTTTGATCTAGAAGAAAATGCTCCAGACAAGGTACTGCACCGGCTTTACGGAACTCTTGAAAAGCTGAAACGAAAGGGCGACAATCTTGCTTCTGATATCCTGGAGAAATTAAGGATCATAGTGAGCGAGCTCGACTCTTGAAAGGTTTTTATGGCTTTTGATTTTTTCGATTTATCTCAAATTGCTTTCGCTGCTGCATGTGTTTTAAGGTTGCAGGTGGGGATGGAACGGCTAGCTGGATCCTTGGGGTTATTTGTGATCTCAAGCTACCATATATGCCACCTGTTGCTACTGTACCTTTAGGAACTGGAAACAACCTCCCGTTTTCATTTGGATGGGTAATTTTATTGTTTGTGATAGACAATTGGAGATTTGATTTTACTCTTTTCCAATCAAACTTTCTTATTGCAGGGAAAGAAAAACCCTGGTACCGATCGTCACTCGGTTGAAGTGTTCCTGGAGCAAGTGAAGATTGCTAAAGAGATGCGAGTCGACAGGTATAACAATGTCGTCGTCCTGATTCCCTGTGAGCAATGTAAATATTCGTCTCATCCTATCTGCTGATAAGAGTCTAGGATTGCATGCTTGCTCCTAGGAGCTGCAATGGGACATCAATTGCCCTTTTTTTATGTTGCAGCTTTAAAAAATTTCCTATCTTATTCGTTCTTTACCATAAAAAACTCTAAAAAAAAATTTACGCCTGAAAAACAAACCACCAGATGATCAATCATATTACTGGTGGTCAAGATGGAAAAGCTATATTTTTCTGAAGTAGCAGTGGCCTAGTGGGCACTGGGCACAATACGGATGGCTTTTGAACATCTCCCGGTTGCAGAAAATGCAAGGTTTGAAATAGAAATAGTTTGAGACATCTACTTTATACCCCAATATCTTGCTGTCTTTCCCATCTCTTCTTGTCTTCTTATATGACTGCTATTATACTGTGTCAGTACATGAACTTTTATTAGGAATGTTGCAGTTGGCATATACTCATGAAAATGAGGGTTCCAAAAGGAGGTTCCTGTGATCCTATAGCTCCGCTGGAACTGCCGAATTCACTGCATGCATTTCATCGTCTTTTGACAAAAGACACATCAAATGAGGTCGGGAAGGTTCTTTTTCCTCTTCTAATGGGTGACCATTATAATCAAGAAGTCCGGTGTTTATAAGCAGAAGCAGTTTTTATTTGTGATGCATATTTTGTCATCCAAAAAAATGAGAGAATGTTACGATAATGTCAGGATGATTATCAAACTTTTCGCGGAGGGTTCTGGAACTACTTCAGCATGGGTAAGGGTTTTATTGACATCAGCTCATAGAACCCTTCATCTTCTCTCTGTTCTTTTGATCAGCAAGGACCTTCGATGAGCTATGAGCAACAAATTCTAGAGGAAGTGTCCCAATAAAATAAGTTCCAGTAGTCTATCTAGGATGGCACCTTCATGTTGTGCTTATGTCGAATGCATACGAATTGCAGGGATGGATGCTCAAGTATCGTATGCATTTCACAGTGAGAGGAAGCTGCATCCAGAAAAGTTCAGACACCAACTGCGAAATCAGGTATGGCTTATTGGATACTTGGTGTTTTGAACTCTTCACTCACAGCTAGCATGCAAGTATTGACTTGAAAACTGTAATGCAACTTAATCCTACGCGTCATAATTTTGTTTGCGTTTGTTGCATGTTTCGGAACTTTCATACTTGATCACGGCTCAGCATAGACGAGATGTTCACTTTTTGTTTGATCTTCGGGTGTTCCAATCAATGTAACGTCCAGAATTTCAGCTTAGGTTGAAACATGCATTATACCGTTACAGACCCACTCGATTCATAATAAGATCAAACAATCCAAACGGTCTTAGGTATAAAAGACAAAATATCAACTAAACAATTACATTATATATTACAACAATGATAATTAAGTTTATAAGCTTACATGTTCGTTTTCAGTACCTTTCAATAACTTCCAGTAAACCAAATGCTACCAATTTAGTTACAGATAATCTCAAATAAACATGTACTCGTACATCCAAAAACAGTGAAACAGACTATATGCATTAAATCTCGCTCTACAACGCTCCAATCTTAACTCTGTCCAAACCTGAAAATGAATACATAACCAGTGAGCAAAAGACTCAATAACCTAAAATGATGTATTTCATTCCCAGGGAATTAACCCGCGTCTATGGCAAATCCGAGAAAACTCCTGAAGGAACCTCCCAAGAGAAACAAGTCAAAAAAAATATATACTTATGTCATATTATATAAACGATAATGTTACATCCTTTTCCTTTTTATGTGTCTTTTCTTATTATTATTAACTGACAATATAGGACAAGACCACAAAACACTAACTCAGAGGGTTACGACCAACTCTGAAAAACTCAAAGCGAAGATTACAAACAACTGTGTGTCAATCGTCGACCAGACAAATCTACCTGGAATCACATCCCAATCCGCATCTCTAATGCATTCACAATTGTTAATGAGGTTACGGTCGAAAACCATCATTGGGAGGGCCTATCTGCAAAGAATCACCCGTGGCACCAACTACAAACGGCCTTAATGCTGCCGCATGCATGCTCAAAGGAGGAAATACACGCTGCCCCCTCCCTAGCAAGTATCCTACTTGCTGGTCACGAAAACTCAAAGAATATTACTCTAGAGTCCAACTATTTACAAACGTCAACAAGGCTAAACAAAACAACCGATGATCCCAATGGATCCAAGCAGGAAGGATGCTCAAGTTCAACCTTCACAACAAGACTCTGGAATACCCGTTAACGATCATACAGACTCACGAAGAGACGCTATACTCAACCTTCGCAACAACCAAACTTTCAAAGAAAACGATCAATGATCCTACGGATCCAAAAAGGGACGTACTGTGCTCAACCTTCACAGTTCAAGGACACTTTATGTATTATTTCGTTCGTTTCAAATTACTTCACATCTCATAGATAATGCAACCAAGCACTACATTATTGTGTCCTTTTTATTTAATTGTTACATGGTCCTTTTCATTTACTTCCTGAAAAGATATATACGTTATAATGAAACATTCTAACCCAATTTATACGCGTCAAACTGGAAAAACATCCATCCCCGCTCACGATCATTTATTCCCAACACCCCATATCACACCTCAAAATCGCCTCTTCATAACCTCATCGCCCACCTGGCGGTACACTTCTCAATCACAACCACACGAACAAATCGCCATACATATAAAAGGATGATATTTTGCCGGATCAGGAAAAGGCTAGGTTACCTCTCCCATAGCGTTTTGTACACAGGACAAGAAAGCAAGGGAGCTCGATCTCCCACTGTCGGGCCTGCGTGGGCGGCTCGGGCCCGTCGGGCTTGCTGTTGGGATGCTGTCCAACCGCTGTCAGACCTGTCGGGCCACTGTAAGGGCTGCCGGGCCGCAATCAGGGTCGCACCCGAGCCTTGCCGGGTCTGCAAGTGAGCCCATTGGTGGCCCGTTCGTCGCTGCTTGTCACCGTCGACGTTGTCAGAAGATGGAGGTGGTGTGGGGAGTAGAGTGTGGCCGGACGAAGGCGGTGTGCGGTGGCTCGGGGTGTTTGGAGTCATGGTTCGTGTGGGTCGTTCGAGGTCGCACCCGGGCTAGTTGGTGGTCGGAATCAGCTCGTCGAGGACAGGAGACGACGACTCACGGCGGCTGACGACGGCTAGCAGTGGTGGTGCGAGATAGAGAGCGATGGTAGCCTGGGCTCGTTCGGGCTCGTTGTGGGCTGGACTGGTGTCGCCTGGGCCGAGGGAGATCGCCGGCGAGGCCTGGTGGTGATGGTTTTGGGGTTCGGAGACGAGCCGATGATGACGAG
>JAOVYX010020244.1:0-17329 GCA_035668315.1 Drosera spatulata
AGATTGAACTCATGACCTCTTGTCACGGCCTGTTCTAATACCATATTGAGGAACCAACTCTACTAAATGTCCGAACTGATGATAGAAGAGTAGAAGGCCTACTAATGTATATCTTAACACTTGTTGCTTATATAACGAAAGCATTTCTCCTTTGTAGACTTATCCAAAATAAAGCAAATGGAGAGCAGTTAAAGTGTTTAACACTTTGACTTGTACTTTGTGTAATCTTTTGGTTTAGTGTGTTATATAATAAAATTATTGTTTATGTTCTTGTTAATTTTGAGTGTTTTGTGTTTGGGTCCACTAAAAATACTCAACATTTGGTATCAGAGCGGGTGGTCCGAGATCACCGTTCTCAAAGGGAGATACTTATGCTAGCGACAGAAAGCCGATGCTAGTGTAAGTGAAAATTATTTGTGATGAGTGCTTATGGAGAAGGCTACCTATGAAGGGTACTGGAGCAAGTTCATAGTCGTCCGAGGAGGGACAGAACGAATCGCTACTGGTTACCTGGCGTGAGAACCACCAAAGTTAAGCACGTGATTAAGTCGTGTGAGACTACTTTGGGAATAATCATTTGATCACTGAGGATCTCAAGATTATATTTCACAATTGAAAATAGCGGAGCTTTTTAGTATGGGAGGAAAATTGGAAAGGCTCGGTAATTATAATTATCGAGAATGGAAGACTTGTTTGAGGTCTTATTTACAAGGACAAGATCTTTGGGAGGTAGTTGGTGATAACAACACTACCGAGCCAACTAAACCTGAAGATGTCAAAAAGTGAAAGATAAAAGCCGAGAAACCAATGTACGTACCGAAGCGTGGGATATCTTCGTGGTGTTATTCTCAAAAAAGAGTAACACGAGGTTGCAGTTTCTGGAGAGTTCGTTAATGATAACTAATCATGGTGAAATATCAGTTAGTGAATATTTTGTAAAGTTTAAATGTATCTGTCATGAGATTGGACAGTTGGATCCATCGACAAAGGTCGATGATGAAAGGATGAAACAAATATTGGTTCATGGTTTGGATCTGACATACTTTGTATTTGTGACAACGATCCAAGGATAGACGTCTCAGCCAAATTTATGGGAGTTGGAGAGTTTACTTGTGAATCAAGAAACTCTCGTTAGGGGTGGTAATCGAGTCGAGCTTGAGCGAACAAGGGTTGTTCGGGCTCGGCTCGTTTATTTTTTACCTTGCTCAAGCTCGGTTCGTTTAGTTAAAAGCTCGGCTCGTTTATTTCGTTTAAAAACTTGTTTGTTAAGTGACTCATTAGGTTCGTTTAGGGCTCGGTTCGTTTGAACTCACCTCGATTGAAACATTTTAGATTATTTTAATATATATATATATATAATAGTATTTTTTATAAAAAAAATATATAATGTTTTTTAATACGCAAATACAAATAAAACTTATTTTATATATAATTCGAGGTCTTAACGAGTGCTTATCGAATCGTGCCCTACTCGAGCTCTTATCGAGCTAATCAAGCCGACCTTGAGCACGAGTCGAGCTGAGTAAGATTTTGCTCATGTTTATTCGTTTATTTAAGCGAGCTTAATATTTTATTCTTGTTCAGTTCATTTAATAATTGAACGAGCTTGAGCGAGCTTTTGACGAGCCGAGTCCGAGTTTACCGAGCTAATTTGCAGCCCTAACTCTCGTGAAGAAGGTTGTTAGAGTTTCAATTAAAAAGAAGACCGAGAAAAATAAAGAGAATAAGGAGCGAGCTCTTTACAGCAAGCAAAACAAAGATTGCAAAAACAACGACCAAGAACAAAGAAAATGGTCAAGAAGACAAGAAGGAGAAGGCTTATAGCGAGGGAGAGACAACAACTATTATGTTGAAAAGGGAGATCTACCAAGCTTTAAAAATTAGAGGAATGGTTGTTGTTTTTGTTGTGGCAGGAAGGACAGTATGCTAGAGAGTGCCGATACAAATCAATAGAGGAAAATACGCTAGTGGCATAGACGTAAAGTAGAGCTGAGGAAGAATGGTATTTCTCGGTGTTATGACTGCTTACACCAGTGGCACCGTCCGCATCGTCAACTATTCATCTCCTTCTCTCTCTCATTTTCCTTATGTTTTGTTATACAAATAAGCAACCTTGTTGCCTATATAAGAAGAGCATTTTTCCCTTATAAACTTACCCAAAATGGAGCAAATGGAGAGCAGTTATAGTATTTTCACACTTTAACTTGTACTTGGTGTAATCTTTTGGTTTATTGTGTTATTTAATAAAATTGTTGTTTGTGTTCTTGTTAATCGTGAGTGTTTTGTGTTTTGGTCCACTAAAAATACTCAACATTTTGTATCTCAACTCTCCCTCTCATGCGAAAGCCCATTTTGTAATAGCAACCTTTCATTTCCATAGGAGCGATTTTCTGCTCAGAATTTCCATAGGAGCGGTTTTCTGCTCAGATGATAATCATTCTGTTTTCTTTGAAGTGCTATTCATACTCCAAGTAGTTTCTCCTCTAAGATGATTCCAGTTTGCTATGAGATAAAGCAGAAGTCTGGTAAGTTGGTTGCCTTCAGATAATGAAGTCTACTCGTATTAGTCATGCAGGGATTGAGCCACATGTGACGTTAATGCACGTAGATCTTCCACTAGCACTCGAAGATGAATACGGAGGATTTCTTGATCGAAAAATCGTGTATGCTTGCCATATCTCATAATTTTTCCATACATGTCAGCATTTAGCAAGCAGGCTGCTTGAACTGACTGGCAATTGATATATGGATGGATTCAGGAGGGACTTCACCGAATATGCAAATGTATGCTTCAGGGAGTTCGGTGATCGAGTCTTACACTGGACAACAGTAAACGAGGGAAATATATTTGTTGTGGGTGGTTATGATTTTGGCCAAACACCTCCACAGCACTGTTCTGCAGCTTTTGGACTTCACTGCAAAAAAGGAAATTCAAGTATCGAGCCATATATTGCTGCTCATATTATGTTGCTTGCACATGCATCAATTGTAAGGCTGTACAAGAGAAGGTACCAGGTATATTGTATTTCATTGTTCTAATCTATGGAAGCAATCCAAGATGGTTTTCCCTTAAGCATTAGCGTATAATCTCTATACTGTAGCCCGCGCGTGGTAATTAGATTTATCGCTGAAGTTGCAAAAGCCATGCATTAATCTTCTTCATTATGTGATTTAAATAGTCGTATACAGTTCGAGTTTGGGCAGAAGCAGTCAATTTATCTCCGTGGTAAGATTGTGTACAAAAATATATCAGCTAAAGTGGAGATATTTAGCACTACCAGACTTGTCTAGGTTTTAAGGTATCATAGTAACTCCAGGAACTCTTTTCATGCCAATAATTCTATGGATATTTGGTCTTTAGCATATCAATTTTCTAGGCTCTGTCACACGGTCTACTTCATTTTCGCTCTATCGTCCTTTTATCTTTTCCTAGTCTATCTCATTTATTCTATTTTCAAAATCAACATGCCCTAGAAATTTTGCGAACAATATTGTCAATGTTTGCAGGTAAAACAACAAGGAATAGTAGGATTCAATCTTCTTGCATACCGTGCTCTTCCCGCTACAAACTCAACTGAAGACTTGGAGGCAAGTCAAAGAGCTAATGACTTCTTCATCGGCTGGTAAGAATTCCTGCATATGGATAATGTGTCATTTGGAAGCTCTTTACAAATTTTTACGCCAAAGAGGCGGCCGCAAGAAATTATCTTGTTCTTAGAAACAAGTACTCCTTGCATTAGCTGGTCAAGGCCGGATATGCTGGACGCTAATAAAGCCAAGAATATTGTAATGATTATTAACTCCAACCCAACCGTTGGCTCTCCTTGTTTTGATCATTCAAAGGGTGAAAACCTGACTACTGTGGTTGTATAGACTGGAGATGAGAAGAAGCCTGGATGTGGATATGAGAGGGCAACTGATGAACAAAATGGAAGTGGATATAACTGGATTAAGTCCCAACTTTGGATACCGTGTGTCCAACTATCAAGCATTTGCACTGATTTCTATCTTTGATTATATCTCCTGACAGGTTTATGGATCCTTTGAAGTACGGAGATTATCCTGAGGTGATGAAGAGACGTGTCGGCAAAAGACTCCCAGCTTTCAGTAAATCTGAATCAAGGCTAGTAAAGGGAGCGTTTGACTTTATTGCGATCAATCACTACACAACAACGTATGTCAAGAATGGTTCCGGCTGGCTCGAATTGCTACCAAGAGATTTCTTTACAGACATGGGTGTGGAAATGACATGTATGTCTAGCATTTTTGCTTAATTCCTTTCATGCCTTGATGCCCTCCCATGGTTCGACCGTTTAACATGCCCCAACTAGTAAAGCTAATTTATTCTTGGTAGTGAAAACTTCATTAACCAATTTTCATCTACCGTGCTTGGGTATGCTATCTGGATCAAGCTTTATCGGCTATGACTTACCTGAATTCTTTCATAGCTTGTGATTCATTTAGAAATCTGGAAAGTTTATTCGAGCGACAAACATGATCAATTGGTCAACCACTCATGTCTAAGTGTCTGGATGGGTCTTTCGAACAATGTCAAGACAGCATAATTTGTCTGCCTTCCTGCTAGATAAGGCTGCGTAAAAGAAAAAGAAAAATTCCCTACTCAAAGATCCTGCAATCAGGGGCGCCTTTGGCTTGTTCCAGTGTTTCCTGTTTTTCATGGTCATGATCTTAAGCAGGTTGATTCCGGTTGCTTTTAGCTAATACCTGAATTCTACTTATTGCAGTTCAAGCTGATAATACACCACCAGGAGGGGTAAGCAATGCATCTAATTTCGTGCCGGTTCGCTCTCCCAACTCTCCATGTTTTTTATTCGCATTTTCCTTGATCCAGTACCCAGTTATCCCTTGGAGTATGCAACAAATCTTGGAGTATTTCAAGCAAGTTTATGAGAATCCTCCCATTTATATTCACGAGAACGGTAAGCCTCTTGGAATAACTAAGCTGAACTAGTGGAGCGGAAAGAAGGAATAAGGAAGCAAAAAAGTATTAATAGTATCTTATTACTGAAATCTCTTTCCTTTCCTCTTTTCTCTGATAAACAATCTTTTGGTTCTTTATTTTTGTCCAACATATTGATGATAACTACAATAACATTGCCACTAGGTCAAAGAACAGACAGGAGTAACAGGACTGCTTCGTTGAATGATACGACGAGGGTAGAATATTTACAGGCCTTCATTGGGAGTTTGCTTGATGCTACAAGGTATGAGATAGCAATTTCTATTACTTTCCATGAATAACAGGCCGTTGGAAGTTTAATATTTTCATATCTGCACTATAGCTGAGCCATGTCAAGGGGCCTGCAGTCACTCAAGGGTATTGTAGCTCTTGCCGATTTGATGATAAACTTGAAATTTTTATCAGTTGTATTGTCTGTTGCCTTCAGAGTCGTAGTGTAAATGATTCTTCCCAAAGCCTTTATCTTCATTGATTCATAGTAGTAACCAAGACCCTTTTTGCTTGTAGAAATGGATCAAATGTGAGAGGATACTTCACCTGGTCGTTCTTGGACTTGTTCGAGTTGGTGGATGGCAACACATCGAGTTATGGCCTATACTATGTCGATTTTGAGGATCAAAAGTTGACAAGGTATCCAAAGCTATCTCAGCGCTGGTATTCATCATTTTTAAAGGGAAGAAGTATTCGCCTGGACGAGATTATGCAGGAAGGGAATACAACGTCATTTTCCGAGGACCACTTCAGCCATTAGCTCTAGAGACATGCTCGTGCAAATAATCCCTTTGGAGTGCATACCATGATGAATAAACGCAATTACGTTTCATGTGGTGTATGTATATGATCGATACCCGGCCTATTTCTCTGAATGCTGGAGTGGCTTTAGTAGGAACCTTGTATGTGCACATAAATCGTGGTTGCCATTGAAGATACTATTCAGACTTCAGGGACATCATGTACATGGAATCATTAGTTTCACGTACGGTTGTTGGATTTTACCAAGCCGAAGGTGATATGTGTCATACTTTTCGCCAATCAAATGGAAGGACGTAATATGTAATATGTTTTCGGTTTTGGGATTTGGGTAATGATCCCACTAACTTCACATGAGGTTCAGCTCTTACTTTCATGAGATGAAAGTGAGAGCAATTTCCTTTTTGTCAAAGGAATGTTTGTTTGTTTTTTTTTTTTTTCTGATATTATGACCGACTGGCAGAGTATCATTCCCAATTTCAGAGTCATCCAGCATCAGTTAGGGTGCAAGGCCAGGGCGCTTCGGAACAATGGTGCCTTCAATTCACGTCTAAACGTTGAAGATCCAGCTTTTCTTATGGAAAAATAAAATCCTTCTAAGCCAACCAGTCAAGATCAGCCAAGGGGTGTGTGTGCAAAGACATTCACCACCACCTTCTCCATAGATCATGACGAAGGCAATGTACAATGAATATTGGGAACGGGTCGAATGGTCCACAGTTGCTGCTATTCAGGCCGTCACTTTGAACAATGGAACTGGGCACCGATTTGAGTAGTGCGTGGATGAACTTTGTATATCCAAATAGGTGCTCCTAAAATTTCCGAAGGAACTAACATGCATGGAAGGTATCAAATAGCCTAACGCTGTATGAACCCTTTGGTACATAATCGTACAAGGATTCAATCGAAGAACTTGTAGATGGCTATATGCTGAAACAGTGTATACAGTCGTATGGGAAGGAGAAACATGCATGTACACAGCTTGAATGAAGCACCAAATACAAACTGGAACCATAGAATACTAGATAGGGTTATATTCTACTCGGACACACATCGTGAACAACGCTATTAAATTACAATCACAAAAACCTCGTCATCTTCTCCGACCACAAATATTGTGAACGATACTTTATTGAGCTGCCTGCTTCCACTGGCTATCTTTATTCATATGTGACTCCGGTTCTTGAAGAATCATGGGGGTGATTAGTGTTTAACCTTTGGCCTCTTCACAATCAACACAGAGCAGTGCGCATGATGAGCACAATAGTCACTTACACTCCCCAACACCGCCCTACATTAACCAAGTTGGGACAAAATCATTATCAATCACCAACTAATATGCAGAATAACGTCAAGGCAAGTCTTACAGGAGCAAACATACAAGCAGAAGCAGCTTAAACAAGTACTCCACTTTTTTCGGCTTGAACCATGACAAGTTTATTAAACTTGTGAGGGATAACTTAGGCATGTGTATGGACAACCAAATAATGAATATTGCTCCACTTTCACAATTCACTAAAACAAATACTCTGTAACAAAAAACTTCGAACTTATCTGAAAAAAAAATAAAAATTGACTTTTGAGACAATCCCAAATCAACATGAGACAATAACGGGGAAACCAAGCCAAAAATACTAATCTTGAAGTCTTTCTAGGTAGAGCCACATACATAAATCCTATGTATGATCCAAAATGTCCTTCATTTTAAGATGTAATACTTTCATATACTCCTATCATCTCACACTAGCTAGAGTCTAGATATTTTTCCGCTTCACTTTGCTCCTTATCCAAAAATCATTTCAGCAATTCCCAGGGGTAGATTTCTTATGTCGAACATGTCAATCCATCCCTTGCTGTTTGTCTTTTAGAGTCCACTTCCTACCAACCTAGAGACAATCATAAATTCATAATTCAATCTTGTGTACGACACCCCTCACGTCTCAGACATCGCCTACATTGTGAATTTTCGTTGCAGCCATTGTTCTAGATCATCTGATTACTACAGGTTTACTTGCTTGCAGGTACACCTTTGTCTAGCTTCAAAGATTGAAATGTCCTAGGTTAAGATCCTGCTTCCTCCTATACAAAAAGGGTATAATACGGTTTTTCGTTCATTATAAGAG
Source organism: Drosera spatulata (assembly GCA_035668315.1). Classification (NCBI taxonomy): domain Eukaryota; kingdom Viridiplantae; phylum Streptophyta; class Magnoliopsida; order Caryophyllales; family Droseraceae; genus Drosera; species Drosera spatulata. The sequence continues at coordinate 7,855 of JAOVYX010020244.1, forward strand.
ATAGATGTTACCTTTTGATAGCCCCATATCCATGACTACCCAAAACTAGAATGGAAGCATGGTGCTTCTCCACAGCCTCGCAGAGAACATTCCTAGCATCCCCTTCAATCACCTCCACAGTGATGTCTTCCACCTGTTTAGAAAATAGAAACGAGCATATCGGTGTTGCCAAATATAATGTTAAACCATCCATGAAAGTGCAGGTGCACCTTTTCACAAATCCAATCTAATATATATCATATTATCCAATGGCTTTTAAGTGTCGCAAACCACAACAAACCATTTCGATAATACGGTATGATAGGGCATTATTGTCATTTTAAAAAGTCAATTAAAAAAAATTAAACCAATTAAATAAAATCTAATCAAACATCTAACATATATCTTAACTAATTAAAATCTAATAATAATTTCAACTAATCTAAACTAAATATAAACTTTAATCTAATCTAATCTAATCTAATATCCTAATATCTAATCGAATCTAATCTAATATTCTAATATCTAATCTAATCAAATCTAATATTCTAATATATAATCTAATCTAATCTAATATATATCGTATTACCCAGTCGTTTTTAAGCACGACAAACACCACAAATCATTTCGATAACAAACGGTATAACGGAGTAATATTATCATTTTTAAAAAATTACACTTAAAAATTAAAACCAATTAAATAAAATCATTGTTGTCATTTTAAAAAAGATATCACTTGAAAAAATTAAAACCGATTAACATATATGTTAACCTATCAAAATTAAAACATCCCAATTCCTTTTTTCATTAACCACCGTAACTTGATTTTTATTAATCTAACATATATATCGAAATCTAATCACCGTGATTCTACATGATAAAATTCTCAATTAAAAAAATAAAAATCATATCTAAATCTAATAACCATGATTTTATTTTTCTATAAATTGTTAGGTCTTTAACTTACATCAACTAAATATAAACTTTAATATCTCAAATTTAACACAACATATTTGAATGAAATAAAAAAATATAAAATAAACATATACATACAAAATCTTTCATAAAAAAATAATCATAAAAAATCCTAACAATTTTATATATGAAATCCTCATTTAGTATAATAAAACAATAACTTTTATCATTATTATTTAACATTATTATTTCTTTATAACTTTTCATGTCGTACAACGCACAGGATAAACCACGACAAACCATTTAGATGACAAACGGTACGACAATGCATTATTATCATTTAAAAGTTTCAATGGATAATCAAGTAATTTTATTTTATTTAAACTAATAGAATCTTATCCAATTAATTTCTACCCTTTGATTATGAATTGAACGATAGAGATTAAATCTTGATGATATTAAATTTAGCCTAACTATTTGATCAAAAGTCAAAAAAATACGATACTTATATCTATAATCCCATCATCACCCCAATTAAATATAAATTTTAATATCTCAAATCTAACCTAAAATATTTGGATCAAATGAAAAAAAAATATAATCATCATATATACGAAATGTTTCACAAAGAAATATATAAAATTCTTTAAAACTTTATATCCCTATATGAAATCGTCATTAAGTTATTATAAATAATCTTATTTTTTTTGTTCTCATACATTAATATACACGGACGAGTTTTTCTATTTGATTTTATAAGTCAAGTTTTATATTAGATCTTTCTATCTCTATTTTTTAATTCAATCTAATAATCAAGATTGAAAACTAATATAAAAAACACATGTAGAATGTAATACTTAAATCAATTTATCGAAAAAGACGAAGAAAGAAGCAAACTACCAAGTTCAATATATAATAACCTATATAAGTAAGTTTTTCTAATATAAATACTATTTTAACTCTATTATATTTATTCATTCTGTACAGCGCACAGGTCAATATTCTAATATATATCGTATTACGCAGTTTCTTTGGATGGCAAACGACAAACGATATGACAGGACATTATCGGCGTTTTAAAAAACATCACTTAAAAAAATTGAAATCAATTAAATAAAGTCTAATCTAACATATATCTTAACTAATTAAAAATAAAACAGCATCCCAATTCCTCCTCTTATCACCCACCATATACTCTCATCCGATTATCACCACAATTCCATCTCTATTTTTAAAAAAGAATATACTCAATTTTACGTACATAATGAAAAAAAAACTTAATATCTAATATTTAATCTAATCTAATCAATCGCTAAAAATATATTATCTTTTATGCATACACAAAACATCCAGATATATGTAAAGAAAATTAAAAATCTAATCCAATCTAATGTATATCGTATTACCCAATCGTTTTTAAGCACGACAAACCATTTCGACGGCAAACGATATGACAGAACATTATTGTCATTTTAAAAAAGTCAATTAAAAAAATTAAACCAATTAAATAAAATCCAATCTAACATATAACTTAATCAATTAAAACAAAATAACATCCTGATTCCTCCTCTCATTACCCACCGCATATTAACTAAAAAACAAAAAATAATATAATTTTTTTTAAACAAGACTAATCTAATTTTTATAATCTAATATATATCCAATCGTCATGATTCTATCTTAATTAAACAATTAAAACAAAAATATTAAAAAGCTAATACAACAACCATCACCATCAATCTAAAATAGAAAAATATCTAATCTATCTCTATACAGTTGCACAAAACTTCAAATTACAAAAATATTTGGATTACAAAAATTTTAATGTATAATGTGATAATTTCAACTTATTTAAATAAAAAAACTTAAAATCTTAAATTAACATAAATATTTGGATTCCAAAAATATACGAATCTTATATACAATATCTTTCACAAAAAACAATTATATGATATGCTATAGGATAATATCACGTAGATTAATTATTTAAAAACACAAACATAAAGGGTAATATTTAGAAAAGTCATTTACTAAATTAAAAGATAAAAATTAAAACAAAAATCCAAATATTCAAAAATTACCTATTCAAAATAAAAAAAATAGATCAAAGTCTTTTTAAAAGAAAAAATAATACACAAAGTTATCTATATCACATAAAAGAAACAAAAACATAAACTTAAAAACAAAATTCTTTTCAAATAAAAATTTACGAAAAATAATCTATCGATTTCTTTGTAACTCAAGTCGTTTAACATTATTATTTAATTATTTTTTTCCCGTGCAGCGCACGGGGCAATATTATAATATATATCGTATTACCCAATCTCTTTTAGAGGCAAACGTCAAACGGTATGATAGGACATTATTCTCATTTTATAAAATGTCATTTTAAAAAAATAAAACCAATTAAATAAAATCTAATCTAATATATATCTTAACCAATCAAAATTAAAATAACATCCCGATTTCTTCTCTCATCAACCACCGTAACCTGAATTTTATTAAATGAATTCTCCCTTGATCTAATATACAATATCTTTCACAAACAAATAATTAGATTAATGATTTAAAACACAAAAATAAACGATATATTTAGGAAGGTCATTTACTAAATTAAAAAGACAAAAACTAAAACAAAAATCAAAATATTCAAACATTACCTATTCAAAATAAAATAAAAAATAGATCAATGTCTTTCTAAAAGAAAAATAGCTTATCTATATCACATCAAAGAAACAAAAACATAAACTGAAAAACAAATTTTTTTAAAATACAAATTTACGAAAAATTAATCTATCGATTTCTTTATGACACAAATCATTTAACGCTATTATTTCATTAGTATTCAGGAAAAACTAGAAGCAAGGAATAACACACAACAAAATATTAGGTTCATTCTCTTGCATATCTGGACTAGAGATTGACATGGGATACTTGTCACAAGATTGTCTTTTAGAAGCATGGTTTGATCACGAAGCAGTCTAGCATGACAAAGACACTATAGTCCGGATATGGCCACATTCAGAAATCACGATAAGCAGTCATGCTCATGGTGCCATAGTATGAACACAAATTCTATAAGAATTGGTTAGCATACATTTCCAACACAATTGCCTTCTCAACAGATGATCCTAACCTTATTCAACTAACACAAGCACATGAACTATTGAGTCCCTGCTCACATACATAGTTCTCACTAACTCGATTTGATAAACTGGATGAAAAAAATGTCACATGAAGCCTATACGACAATGCATCTTAATCCCGTGCAATAGTAGAACATCTCATGAAGCATTGATCTTTAAAAAAAAAAAAAAAAAAAAGTCTCCTCATTGCCTCCAGAAATAGATTCAAAATTTGATTTATCAGAAACGTTGATTTTCATGAATAGATGCGATCAAGTTCTCCTCTGGGTTTCCTTCCCAAATAGACAGCTAAAGACAAGTCGATATCAAAATGGCGAAATTGCAAATTATCTGAGTGCCCACAAATGGCGTAACTCCCCACTTGACTGTCACGTAAACCCTTCTCTTGACAAAGCTCCCCCTTCAAAATAGTTACAAAACAAAAACGCCAAAGCTTCTGCTTCTATTTATGCTCTTAAGCTTGACATCTACTTTACCAAAGTGACCAAAATGCATATTATTACATAGCAATAGAAGAATATTGGAGAAAAGGGCCAAAATTAGCAAAGAGAAAAGGCTTAGAAAAAGGCCTAAACCCTATAAATGATAAAATAATGTCTACAAGATATGTTCAAGCAATTTAGCATACCGATTTGGAAACACAAAACTCCTTAGCCTTCTCAACGACCCTTAGAGCCATCTTCTTCAAATCAGCTTCAACATATGGCAAGACCTCTGCTGCACCTATAACATGTCAAAATTTCAAACTGAGTTCAATGACCCAAGCACCAACATGTCAATAGCTATTGAAGTATTGACAACAACCACATGCAGTAATACAAAGAGAATGCTCATTGTTACAGCAAAAATTGGAGTAAAAAAAGAAAAAGAAAAAAAGATAGTTGAACTTGGACTTGGACAAGAAAGAATTTGGATCTTGTATTATTTTATCCTGATCAATTTGTGATGCAGAGAGTCAAGATTATTGGATAAATAATCCTGAGCGCTTTACGTGGACCCAAATTCATAACTCGTTTTCCTCCATAAAAGTTCTCCGATCCAAATAGCAAAGAGTCTTTCATATTTACACCTTTTCCTTTTTTTTCCTTTTTTTTCTGTTGCAAGGGTGACAGATTAGCCTAAAAAAACTATCAGAGAAACCTTGAAATATGATATGGCCTATCATAATCTTATAGAAGATGATGTACATGAAAGATTGAAATGACGTCATCGTATTCATACAAACGACCCCACTTGATGGGATAAAGGCTTGATTTGTTATTGTTGTTTTCTGTTGCAAGGGTGACAGTCTGTTAAAACTACCAAAGAGAAGGGTAAACCAATGCGATCATGACACTGCAGGTGTTGCGATGGGGCATATGGGACTTCCCTCAGTTGATTTGGGTGGCATAGCCCATTGCAAAAAGAAATATTTATTCCACAAGTAATAACACCAAGCCTACAAACAATTACCACTTTTTTTTAGAAAAACAAACAATAAACACAAATAATACACTTCAGGAACATGTACTCTCATGCGCACATAGAGGCAAGAACTTGTTGAGTTAGATTTGAATCTGTTGTGATTGCCCTCTACAAACTTTCAATACCTTTCACAGAAAAAACATTACCTCAGCCCTTTCTGAATGTGTTAACCAATTAGGTGAAACTAATTAGATAATTGGGACCCTCCTTGACGGATCTAGCCACACTACACATTTATCACATAGAAAACACATTCGAAAAGATAATGGACAGTGAGTGATCGAGATGCCAATGATTAAGGTCAACCATCATCATGCTTCACTCATTCACAATTTGATGAAAAGATTCCCCCATCTCCACTTGCGTCAAGAACATTTGGCTCAATGGTAAGCAACATTTCCCCCAACCATATAATTATTGGGTTCCGACACTTGCTGAAGATACCAAAAAAAAAAAAATCTCCATACATTATATTCCCTTTGTCCCATAAAAAATACAACGCTTTGACTTTTGATACTATTCAACACATATTTTGATGGCTTTGTTCTTTGATCAAACAATGTTCGATCGTACCGCAACCTCCTCCATATCAAAATATATAACTTATAATACGATCAAATTTTCACTCAAACTTGAGTAAAACAATATTTGCTTCTCCCACAATTGAGGTCAAAGTTCACTTCGGCGAATTCGCACTATCACACAGTTGTGTTTTCATGGGACGGAGGGAGTAATAGGATTAAAATTCCCTACATCTCATACTGCTTAGACCCATAATAAACAAAATTTGTTAGATATATATTTATGGGCTCACTACCATATGTTCAGAATTTTGATAGAACCGATTCTCGACATGGTATTAAAACATGTGACGATAAGATATCACAATTCCAATCCCTATCTCCAGGATTTATTACCTCCATTTATTTATTACCTTTCCCATTTATTGTCACCCATCTGGTTTATCGTAACTATTATTAGTTCGGATTTCCAGTAGAATTGGTTCCTGAACAAGATTATCTACGTTGTTATTGTGGAGGAACCATTTGTACCGAAAGTCCTTATACTTGTCTCTATTCCGAGCACTCGAACATAAGTTGACCGAATTTTATGTCGCACATAGACACCACAAAGCTACAAAATCAACCATCAACAACACGGAAATCATCAATCGAAGCATCAAACAACACAAACAGAGGATCACATGTGGATCGTACGAACCCGGTCCGGCGAGGCCGATAGCGGAGGAAGGAGAAGGCTTAGCGTGAACAACAAAGAGCTTGAAAGGAAAATTCGGAGCGTGAGGGACGAAGAATTGTTCGACGGCCCATTCGAGTGCGTAGAAGCTGTGCTCGCTGTCGTCGATCCCAACCAGCATCACCGGCTTTGATTCCCCCTCACTCGCCATCGCCGAAATCAAGGATCAAAGTGTCAATCAAGTTGAGAACAAGTACACTCACGGGAAAGAAAAGCTGTTTGTAATTATCAAGAAACGATAAGCTCGAATTGAGGAGAAGAATATTATCACTACTAGTAGTACTTTTGAAGAGAAAAAAAAGGAGACAGCGATGTTTGCGTTGGATGGTTCTGGAATTGATTCCGTGATGGATATGGGTTTACGGTGGGCGATGGGAATAATCATCGTCGCCATTATTGGACCTTTTGAGGACTTTCGTTCGGCGGGTTGACAGGCAACACGTGTTCCACTCTTGGAATACTGAGGCTATGTTTGTGAGATTGAAATTGGTGGGGTAAAAAAGAGGGATGAGGTGGGTTCGGGGGAGCACTTATAGGATGTTTAATTTTTTTTATTAATATAAAAAAATTATTGTTTTAGAAAATGAGTTTAATTTTATTGAAAAAAATTGTTTTTTTTTTTAAGAAAACGAATTCTAACCAATCAAAATCGTTTGAAACGATTTATTTTAAATTGAATTCATTTCTTCAGGAAGCGATTTCTGTATAATAATGTCGCGCAAGCAAGTGCTTAAAAATATGCACGATTTTTATTCTGTAGGAGTTATATTGGGTAGAATAAATGGAGGAAAATATGCACATAAAAATTATTATTAAAAAATTAACATAAAGTTTAGACAACAACTAATAAAAAGTTATAACTTTATCAAGAAACATAATATATGTAACGATACAGAAATTTCAGATTACAAAAGAAAAAATGGATTCATATATTGAATCCCGATACAAAAAAAAAAAATGGATTAGACCTTAAACGTTTGTACGATCGGAATAACTCCCTCAAACGATATGTCTCGCAGATCTTCTCATATTTCCACGACTTAAGGTCATTTGTAACATGATAATAAGCTTTGTGTATAACGAGATATTACCACTTTATCTCGAAACCATAAACGATAGTGTGTAAAAGATCTATATGTGAAAAACAATTCATGATCACCGTGTTCATTTTTTCAATGTAGATAGACCAAATATAACGCCCCGATTTTCAAGCCCTTTTCTGAAAATCATCGTGGCATTACTATCGTTAGGGTCTCACAAACCCTAGCCAGGCAATTCAACTTAATGCGATTTAGAATAAATCCAAATAAAAATACACTTAAAGTATCATCAAACTACATCCACAAGTTTACTTATTTATTATATATTAAAACTATAGAGACTTAGAAATGTTGTCCCAAGCATTAATATTACAAACAAGATCAAAGCTTGGTCAAAATCCTTCCTTAAGTCTTGCACCTGAAAAGATGAAAATCAAGAAATATAAGAAAAGCAACGTCGTGAGCTATACGAGCTCAGTAACGTGGCGGTCCCCTTTTCAGCGAAAGCACAAAAAGAAAAAACGAGAAAACAATCTGTCCTGAACCCACAACAAAATCAGTGATGCAATTAACATTCATGACAGATCACAAATACCCTCTGGTTAACACTGTGACCTTGGCTAAACATGATAATCCATAGTTTCTTCTAAAAGCTTAAAGTCCGGGGTCACTCGAAACAGGGGATCAACCTTTAACGACACCCAAGGGTCTCCTACAGCAAGATATCCCACAACCTGACAACCAATTCAACCCCAAATGTTCTAAAACTACATAAACATAACATTTATTTAGTTCTTGTCATGCTTGTTCAATTTGGGCTTGTTTGATACATAAAATCTTTTGTTCAAATAACACGTTTCTTCGTCCGTGACCTGTTTTTCATGTTATTTTCCTTATTGTTTGATCACATATAATCGATTAAGAGTTGAAAACAGAAGTGGCGTAACTCACCCTCTCGTTGAAACAGTTTTGAGCCCGGTTTGCCTTGGTTTGCTTCATTTGACGTGAAAAATACCCCTCTTGTTTCTTTGATGGTTCAAACACCTTCTCCTCCTCCCCTTCTTCCTTCCAGCAACTACCACATCCTCGCCCTGAGCTGTCGTGATCCTTAAGAGCTTGGTTCTGTTGTAGCCCGAGCTTATCCCAAGAGAACCAAGAAGAAGAAAGAAGAAGGTGAGGGATGGTGTGAGGAGACGAGAGGAGGCTACTGTGTAAGAAAATGGAGGAGAAGGGGAGGAGATGTTTGCTTCTTTTGCTCCCTGGAAGTGCTGAGCTTGGGTGGAGAAGTGGGTGGAAGGGAGTGCGGAAGGTGGTTGAGGTGGAGAAGTGGGTGGAGAAATGGATAGATATTAAACAATAACGTCCCTGATTCATTTAATCGCAGAATTAATCAATCCCATATCTCCCACAGCCTTTGCTCAAATTTTACCACCACGCTCGAAAAATCATCTTATTAATTAACATATAATTTTCCAAATTTTTCCGCGACAAAAGGTTATCCTAACTTCGTCACGAATTTTAAAGTTATGAGCGTACCGTTACGTCTCAAAAGTTTGAAACGAGATTCGTTTCTTACTTTTAATTTATTACAAAAGACAAAACGCATATTTTCGTTACGTTTATTAATTTTCGAACTATTATTTGATCATAATTTTTATATTTATTTGATCGTAA
>JAOVYX010020245.1:0-17328 GCA_035668315.1 Drosera spatulata
TGTTGAGTTCCATTCGTATGGTTTTGAAGAAAGGGTACCCAACTCTGGTGAAAAATGAGAAGGGTAAGATGATTCCAGCAGGGAGCTAAGACAAGAGGTAGAGTGCATTGAGCATCGAAGACTGAACAATTATCAAATGTTATTGCTTGCTTAATAGGTGTTGGGGGTACAATCAAGTCACAGAGTGAATGCAATAACAAGTGAAGACCATGTTGATGTGTTTTTAGGCATAGTCCGTTCGTATATGGTTGGATGCCGTGGACGTTGCTGTGCACCTGTTACTTTTTTGTGGTACAATGACAATCTTTCCCGACATGGTGAATATCATGAAGGTTATGGTGGATGTCGTCATGGTTTCTAGTTTGCAGTAGTGATGTGTAACATCTAATTTTTATTTCGAATTGAAAGAAGTGCTATGTTATGGTGATTGAAATCATTTTCATTGCCAACAAGATCTCTTTGAGGGAAATTGAAATTCTTAACGCAAGAGTTGACACCATTAAGAAGCTTCCCAGCTCTTGCATCTCTGATGGGACTTGTAAAAGCTTCTTTTCGGCATCAAATTATATTGAATATCAAAGACTTCTTAAAAATTGACATCGTTATCCAATCTCTAGTCGCTAGTGTTAGTTGTTTTTTTTTTTTTTCTTTTTCTTTTTCTTTTTCTTTTTCTTTTTGTCTTGAAGCTTTTCACTGTGTTTGAAGGAGAGGCTAACATCTGCCCCCGTTGTTGGACTACACATTGGAATCCATGGGCTGAATTGACGCGCATGTGCTGCTAGAAATATGCAGTACTTGGACATTGACAAGACAAATTATTGATGGTGATCTCCTATTTGAGTCGGACGCTGAATAATGCATCATTGAAAGTATACCTCAAGGGCACTAAATCCTGGCTTGTTAGCTACCTACCTAACGTGGTTGTTGCTTACAGGGGAGCTTCAGAAGCTAAATGCACAAGTTCTGTCATAATACGGGATTATACAAATGGTAGCATGGATCCTGATTCTATGGTCTGATTTTCGATGTCATGATTCGATCTCTTAACATGAAACCTTACCTATATATGATCCAACTTATTATCAGTCCCCGTAAAGTCTTGATTTTAACTATCTTTGATATATATGACGCGCTATTGCTCTTTGTTAGAGGAACATCAATGGCGATTTTTTTTTTTTGGAAAGCAAATTGTAGCTATTCTACGGGTCTACCTTGTCATCACTCCAGATCCTAGCTCTGACCAATGGTATACTTTCCTTTCCGGGTATAACAAAGTTCATCAGCGGTTTATTCTGAACAAAACAAAAAACAAAAAAAGCAAACATTTTCGAATGTTGTAGCATGAGCTGCTTTCGTTCTTAATTTCTCTCACCATGGGCCAGCTAGTTGTGTGTAGTAATTTCTTTCCGGGTAGTATTACTTATCCATCAGTTAGTTAATGATGGGGGGACCTTCGTCTCAAATTGGTACTGCTTGGCCCAAGACACAACCTAGGATGTAACGTCCCATCATGGACACTTTAGAACCAACTCGAAAGTGACCGCCTTCACTAACTAGTAACTATGCAACCTTTTATCATGAACATGCAGATATTTTACATTCATAATGTCGATAGACGGTGTAGTTAGTGTTGGACGCGACATGTTACGAAAGGATGTATCATGTATTTATTGAGAAACGCATAATATTAGCATAGAGGGGAATGAGCAGAAGCTGCCGAAGGATCTTTCAAGCGAACTGAGAACAGTGAGAAGTACAGTATTATTATAGTGTAATGTGGAAATTTGAGCTTCTTGATATTGTAAGTTTGTTTAGATACTATGTTAACCTAACTAATCCTTCATATATATTTTTTTTCAATAATTTCAGCAATCAACCTATAAAATTCTTCCTCCCTAACTCCATCACAATGTAATGTGTTCGTATTTGTAAAGCAATATCGGTCCAACAGGTGGGAGAACGGACACAAATAAATATACGTTCATAAGAATTGAAGTTATGATAGTGGGAAAGTTGATGAAAATGATTTAACAGTGAGATGAGAAGTTCCAGACAAAGCAAAAAAGGGTAGAGGGCACTAGAAATGAATTTGTAATGTGTTCGTATTTGTAAAGCAATATCGGTCCAACAGGAAATAATTAATTTAGAAAACGATGTGCTTAAGAAGTAATTAAATTATAAAATCAATTAACTTAAAATATTATATACTTAGAAAGTAATTAAATTAGAAAGTGATGTGCCTACGACGTAATTAACTTAGAGAATGAATTAACTTAGAAAATGATGTACTTAGGAAGTAACTAAAGTAGAAAAGGATTTGCTTACGACGTAATTAACTTAGAAAACGATATACTTAGGAAATAATTAATTTAGAAAACGATGTGCTTAGAAAATAATTAACTTAGAAAACGATGTGCTTAGGAATGAATTAACTTAGAAAATGATGTACTTAGCAAGTAATTAAATTAGGAAATGATGTGTTTAAGACGTAATTAACTTGAAAAAAGAATTAACTGAAAAAATGAATTACTTAGGAAGTAATTAACTTAGAAAATGATGTGCTTCGGACGTAATTAACTTAGAAAATGATGTGCTTAGGACATAATTCACTTAGAAAAGTAATTAACTTAGAAAACGATGTACTTAGAAAGTAATTAAATTAGAAAATGATATGCTTAGGACGTAATTAACTTAGAGAATGAATTAACTTAGAAAACGATGTACTTAGGAAGTAATTAATTTAAAAAATGATGTGCTTACGACGTAATTAATTTAGAAAATGATGTACTTAGGAAGTAACTAAAGTAGAAAAGGATGTACTAATTAACTTAGAAAACGATATACTTAGGAAATAATTAATTTAGAAAAAGATGTGCTTAAGAAGTAATTAAATTAAAAAATCAATTAACTTAGAAAATTATATACTTAGGAAGTAATTAAATTAGAAAATGATGTGCCTACGACGTAATTAACTTAGAGAATGAATTATCTTAGAAAATGATGTACTTAGGAAGTAACTAAAGTAGAAAAGGATGTGCTTACGACGTAATTAACTTAGAAAACGATATACTTAGGAAATAATTAATTTAGAAAACGATGTGCTTAGAAGTAATTAACTTAGAAAACGAAGTGCTTAGGAATGAATTAACTTAAAAAATGATGTACTTAGGAAGTAATTAAATTAGGAAATGATGTGTTTAGGACGTAATTAACTTGAAAATGAATTAACTGAGAAAATGAATTACTTAGGAAGTAATTAACTTAGAAAATGATGTGCTTCGGATGTAATTAACTTAGAAAATGATGTGCTTAGGACGTAATTAACTTAGAGAATGAATTAACTTAGAAAACGATGTACTTAGGAAGTAATTAATTTAAAAAATGATGTGCTTAGGACTTAATTAATTTAGAGAATGAATTAACTTAGAAAACAATGTACTTAGGAAGTGATTAACTTAGAAAATGATGTGCCTAGGAAGTAATTAACTTAGAAAATGAATTAACTTAGAAAACGATGTACTTAGGAAGTGATTAACTTAGAAAACGATGTGCTTAGGAAGTAATTAAATTAGAGAGTAAAATAAATTATAAAACGAGGTACTTAGGAAGTAATTAACTTAGAAAACGATGTGCTTAGCATTGAATTAGCTTAGAAAATGATGTGCTTACGAAGTAATTAACTTAAAAAATGATGTTCTCAGGAAATAATTAACTTAGAAAACGTAACTATGTAACGATGTGCTTAGGAAATAAAGTTATTTTTAGAAAGTTAGGGAAGTAGATGATTTAGATCAAATTGTTTAGTTTTCTCACAATGTATATTATATGTTTGCGCTGCGATGTCAACTAAATATTACCATTTGTCTATGATTTGAATATATAACTATGTTTAAAATAATATTTTGTTAATAGTAATTTAAAAAATATTAGAACTAGTAAAAATGTTGAATATTCAAATTTGAAAGGATATAGATATTAGTTGGTATTAATTTCCTCACATTATATTAACAAAATGATAGTTTGTTAATAGTAATTTAGGAAACATTAGAACTGATAATAATTTTGAATATTCAAATTTGAAAATGATATAGATATTAATTGGTATCAATTCCCCCACATTGTATTAACAAAATAATAGTAAAATTTAGGAAACATTAGAACTGGTAACAATTCTGAATATTTACATTTGAAAATGATATAGATATTAGTTGGTATCAATTCCCCCACATTGTATTAACAAAATAATAGTTTGTTAATAGTAATTTAGGAAACATTAGAAGTGGTAACAATTCTGAATATTCTCGTTTCAAAATGATATAGATATTAGTTGGTATCAATTCCCCCACATTGTATTAACAAAATGATAGTTTGTTAATAGTAATTTAGGAAACATTAGAACTGGTAACAATTCTGAATATTCAAATTTGAAAATGATATAGTTATTAGTTGGTATCAATCTCCCCATGTTGTATTAACAAAATAAGAGATTGTTAATAGTAATTTAGGAAACATTAGAACTGGTAACAATTCTGAATATTCAGATTTGAAAATGATATAGATATTAGTTGGTATCAATTTTTCCACATTGTATGGATGTGTATTAAATATTACGAAGTTGTGCAAGTCAAATATATAACATTGTTAAAAATAATAGTTACTTCATAATAATTTAGGAAACAATTAGAAAAATAATAGTTAGTCAGGGGATTAGGTGATTCGTACATCGTGTTGCTGTCACATGCAATTCTGAATTCTCAATCTGTATAATTTGAAAATGATATAGGTATGACATTCCAACGATTTCCAATTTTTGTTACTGGGATACACGATGTACAAAAATCAACAGTGACTATCAGTTTCAGGGGGAGCCGAAAGTCTTTCTGAACTTCACACCTGGCTGGGGATTGAAGATTATTCAGTGGACATCTGTGAGAAAGCTGGTGTGGGTTGGGAACCATCCTAATTAAAATCTGGGCTAAACTGTCTTAAAGTCCGAGCACGTCACACATGTTCCAGCTGAAGGATGATGTGTTTTTGCAAACATCATTCGACATACTTCTAAACACCCAATGCTGTTATGCGATGTGGTATGTGAAGCGCAATGTTCCCGACGTCCCGGTACATTAATCTTTTCCAGTACATTCTCATCAATCTGTTCCAACATAATCTCAACCATCTATGACCGTGGAAGCGACTGACGATGAGGATGATGACGATCTTGCTGTTGATCTGTCCATCGTCCCTACTCGTGTAGCATCGGAAGGGACTACTTGGATGCAATACAGCGGGAATGAATGTTTGTCGAGCTTTGACGATGACGTGGACAGCGAAGACGAGGCTGATTTCCAAGGAGATGACGAAGCAATGGACGATGCAAATGTCGATGAGCCTATGAGCTCTGACAGTGAGGATGCCAATGATGGTGAGGATTATATGCAAGCTAAAGAGGGTGAGGGTGAGGATGATGATGATGTTGTTGTTCATGTCGGTGAGCACAATGTTATTGCTGCTCCGACTCCAGGATGGAGTCATCCTGTTTCAATGTACATCGATGTGAGAGCTGGATACCAGAAGCAGTGAATGACCATGACGAACTGATTATTGCCCTGTCTCATTCCGACCTTAGGGTTGGCATGGAGTTTGATTGTAAGAAGAATTGCTTACACCATATAGCAGATTCGGCCATTCGTCATGGGGTTGAATATCGTGTGTTGACATCAAAGGGAGCGATAATTGATTTGAGGTGCAAACAATGGATAGAAAGATGAGCCACGTAGCTGGAAATGGCATCTCAGAGCCATTAAGCTAAAAGATAGCAACAGATGGAGGATCAACAAAATTACCGAGGCTCAAACTTGCAACACACAGATTTTTTGAGATGATCACGCGCAGCTATCATCGTAGTTCGTTGCGGATCACATTCTGCATGTCGTAGTTGCAGACATCTCCTTGAAAGTCAAGGTCATTCGGACGATGATATAGGGGAATTACCATCGTAGGATCAATTACAAGAAAGCATGGCTTGCCAAACAGAAAGCTATTGCAGATCTTTTAGGTGATTGGGATAGGTCATTTGCGGTGCTTCCTAAGGTTTTTGATGGCGTGAAGCTAGCCAACCCTGGTTCGGTGGTAATCTATCGCTGTATGCCGATGAATATTCCCAATCATGTGTGGTTCAATGCTGTTTTTTGGGCTTTCGAACCCTCAATCGAAGGATGGAAGCATTGTCTCCCCGTGATCAGCGTTGATGCTACTTTCCTCAAGGAAAAGTACCACGGAACCATGTACAATGCAGTGGGCTATGATGCTAATAATCAGCTCTTTCCCATTGCTTTTACGGTACAAGGTAAGGAGTCGGTCGAGACGTGGTCTTGGTTCTTCGAAGGTCTGAGACAAGTTAGCCCATTTTTTGAATCTAAGTTGAAGACTTTAATTGATAAGGAATACATGCAATTCTTAATCATTTCAATATTATCATTGTGTAGGTGGTGGACGACAGAGCAGGCATTTGTATCATTTCTAATCGCCTTCCTGGTATTTTGAGGGTAATGCACGAGTCTGAGCGTTGGTCAGAACCTAATGCATGCCATTGTGTATGTGCTCGTCACTTCGCCAATCATTTTAGCAAGCACATGAGAGCGAAAGACTTGGAAAACTAGTTAAAGATCCTCTGTTACGAGCGATCGATCACGAAATGGGAGGTCGAGATGAACAAGATACAACAGGAGAGTCAAAGGGCATACGAGTGGATGGTTAATGCATGTGATGTGGAGAAATGGTCGTTGGCTCATGACGGGGGGAGGAGATACGGTATTATGACGACCAACCAATCAGAGATGTTCAATTCTGTGCTCAAGGATTGTCGATCCGCCCCAATTACTGTACTGGTACAATTCACATTCTACCGCTGCAATTTCTATTTCACAGATCGAAGGATGAAGTCTGAGGCAGAGATCGCTGAGGGGTTGGTGATGAGCCCTTTAGTTATGCATCATTTCCGGAGTAAGAAGAACAAGGGGCACAGTCATGTTGCTACTATGTTCCATCACGATCCTGGGCGTTTTGAGGTGAAGACCGGTCGTTCATGGAACGAACCAATCACCAACGGCAACCACATTCATGTGATCAACTTCTTGGAACGCACATGCACTTATGGGAAATGGCAACTGTATCACTATCCTTGTAGCCACCGCATGAAGTGTTGTATGCAGTTTTATCTAGATCCAATTCCATACGTCGATGATTGCTACAGGATGAACACTCATCTCAGCACTTGGACACCACAGTTCAGGGTTGTTCGTGATCCGCGTGCCTGGCCACCCTACGAAGGTCCCATCATCATGCTTGGGCCAAAAACTAAGAGGAATAGGGGCAGACCGAGGACACATCGTATCCATAATGAGATGGATATTTGATGTGCCCGGGGGGACATCCATTGTTGTTAGTGTAAGCAAGTTGGGCATAATGCATGGAGTTGTCCCAACAGAGTCGGTAGTTCCAGTTCTTCAAGGCCTATGTGCAAAAACTGCCGACACCCTGGTCATAACCTTCAGAACCCTCCAAAACGAAGCTCCTGTTCAACCGCCACCCATCGCTCCACCCGTTGAAGGCCTGCCTGGCCCCTTTCGAATAAGACCGCCTAACAACTGTGGAGAAGGAACTTTGAGGTCGAGCAACGCTCATCGTGGACCGATGGGGAGATTGTTCCATCGTTTGTTTTAGATTCATCTGTATCGTTTCTGTGTCGAATATTGAGAAAATGTCATAACCCGTAATAAAAGCATATAAGTTCTTCATATCATTATATTTATCCTTGTCATGTGATGATTACTTTAGATGCCACCCCGAATGAGATTACCCATGGGTCATTCCTTACGAGCCAGTAGTGATAGTGCTCCAGCGTCCCCGGAGGTGGAGGGCGAGATTATTGACGATGTCCATGTGTCGGGTCCATTAGTCAGTACGGTTCTGACTCGTTAGGCGCATTACAGATCAGAGGTCATATGGAGAGGCGAGGCTGAGATCTTGCTCTCTTTACTTTGATGGATATAGAGGTTATGTATAACTTATTAATAATATATACTTTCCTTTTATTATTTATATTTTAGGAGTCGGATCGTTTTCTGATCACACGACATCATTCATGGGACACACATGAGAGGGTATTGGAATGGCTTGCATCAGTCGGAGTGGGATTTTGATGGTTCCACAGGAGAGTGGACATTCCCATCGATCATGGTTTGGTTACAGCACTGGTGAAGAGGTGGAGACGTGAGATGCACCCGCTCCATCTTCGATCTGGGGAGGCCATAGTGATGATAGAGGATGTAGCATTACTTCTTGGTTTATGTAGTTACGGGATGCCGATCATCATTCCTACTGGAGACGACTATTACGCCTTGTGCGGTCAGCTTCTTAAACAGACTCCGGGTGGGCGTCGGAGGTCATACTGTACTATTGTCTGGCTTCGCACTCACTTCAGAGAGCTACCGACCGATGCGGATGAGCTAACAGTAACTAGATACGCCAGAGCATATATTTTACATTTGATAGGATCTCAGCTCTTCCCAGATGGCACCGGAGGTGAGGTGCCACTCATGTGGCTTTGAAATTCCCAGAAATAACCTAGAGAGGGGGGGGGGTGAATAGTTTATCTCAAAAATTTTCAAGACAGTGCAGTGGAGCTATGGGCTACTCTGCACTGCCTGAGTTTGCTAAAGTATTGCGGAAGTTCTGCAGTTGAGACTTTAGCTTTGTAAAACTTGTCTCCTTGGACTTGAAGTTCTTTACTAACAGTTCTAGGAATGATAATCAGTGTGAAAAGGTAGTTGACACATGATTTTTATATTGATTCAGACATCTGCTACCAACAAGTAATGGAAGCTTAGTCCAGTCTTCCCTTGGTCATGACCAGTGTAGTCAATCCAAGAGGAGGTTCACTAGTTCTTGTTTCTGGTTTACAAGATTACCCCTTTACAACAAGATCTTACTTGCTAAAGGATGAAGTACCTAGATCTTGCAGTGCTTTGCTGTAGTTATTGTTCTTCACTTGCAGATTAGTGAACCTTCTTCACAAATCCCGAATCTTTGATTCAGCTCACGCATAGCGAGCCTTCAAGGCTTTTCTTCTTTTTGAAAGCTCTCAAATGATGTTCAAGCTTTTCTCAGACTCGTCAACCTTGTTCTCTGCGCTGTGAGTCCCTTTTTATAGGCTCAGGGAACCAAAACCCATGACTGTACTATTGGATAGTGACAGCTTTGTCCTCTACCGTAGTAGACTGACTTGGCTTCATCTTTTCTGATCCAGTACACATCACCTTTGCCTCAGCTACTCGTTTTTTACCCCTTCCTTATTCCTTTTCATTCTAGCACAACTCATACTGCACCGAGCCTCATGCACCAGGTCTGCTGTACGCGTCTACTGCACAGCCTCTGCTGCAATCTCTACTGCACCTCTACTGCAGCCTCTGCTGCACCTCGGCTACATGAGCTCTGATGCATAGTCTTCATATCCAGTCTTTCTCCAACTTCACTTGCACCAGGTACTGCAGCCAGTCTGCTACAACTCAGCTCCAACTCAACAGCTTCCAGACCTCATCTGCTCAGCCTGCTAGTGTAGGTTTGTCTGTATCCAGCACTGCACTCATTCTTCTGCATACTAGCACTGCGGTATGGTTCTCTCACTTTACTGCTGGAACTGGCTTTGAACACATAAAGAGTCCTAGATCATGAGAACTCTGAGATCTTTTGCATGTAAATTTTAGTCCCTCTAGTAGTCTGCACCACTCAGGTTGTCCGTACTCTACTGCACTTCTGTGCCCTGCTGCTCTGCTGCACCCAGCACTACTTTGCTACATCTGCGGCCCTAGTCTCCAACTACTAAACTAACTATTACATCTTAAGCATCTAATACATTCATAATTTATTCCTAAGTTTTGTTCATCAATTTCTATACAAGTGGAGGGATTGCACATTCCTAACAGGCTTCATGTGCTTGATCGCTGGAGTGACATCTTCAGCTATTCTTGGGGCTCCGCCATTCTGTCCTTTTTAAATAGAACCCTTTGTCGTTGTTCTGAGACGACCAGATCTGAGGATGGCCACGCCAGGCCAAGATTTGGTGGCTGCGCTATTCGACTACAGCTTTGGGCTTGGGAGAGGATCCCGATGGTGAGATCGAGCAAGATTACAGATCGACCATCTCTTGTTCTGACTTTTCCTCTAGCTTACAGGTAACTACTTAATGTCATTTTGATAAGAAATGTTATTTTTAATACTGTTATGGTTTTTTTAATCAAATCAATTTTTTTTTCATGTAAAGGTGGTCCGCCGTTAAGGACAAGCACCTTATGAAAGACAGCAGCTCCACTGTTCGTCATTATCGCTCGTTGTTGGATCAGCATCTGGCAATCGAGTTCATTTGGGAGCCATACATCGAGGATAGATTGGACGACATGCCCGAGGATTTTGTGGATGAGAGAGACAGAGTCATTTGGTTCTCTCATGCTCCTCTCATCCACTTTGCTATAGTGGAGTACTATGTGCCATTTCATACGTCTCGATAGTTTCATCGGATCCAGACGATCCCACCGGGGTACAACATGCATGATGAGTTATATGACCTCACCAGACGTGGGCGAGGTGGATATTTTTATTGGCTCCGTCATCATCAGGCACACGTCGATCGTTGAAATGACGCAGAATGTTATTTTGTGCTATGTCGTCTCTGGATCGAGGCCCCCAGGCTACCTGGTATGGTATCATCAAATCACAGGACAACGCATAGGTGCTTGTAGGATTCGTCGCACAGGTGTCATCAGAGGCCTGTTCCATGCTACTATGGTATTCGTGCTCTTATCTGTGGAGGATCATCGCACATAAGAGAGTCTCGTGAGCTTCGAGAGCTATTTCAGCATATGAGAGATGGCGCGTCGGAGGATGGACTTGAGCAAGATTTTGATTCAGAGGTAGTTTCGATGGACGATGAGCCAGCCCAGCACACGGACGATGAGCAAGGCCATGTCGATCCTTCTATTCATGTCCGATATTATCATGGAGGGGCTGATCATCACCATGGCGAGGCTGACGCTGAGGTTGCAGGTCCAGACGATGACAATGATGCTTCAAATCCTGACGATGTTGGACATTCCGATGATTTATCCTCGAGGCCTCGTGCACCATCGGATAGGTTCACTCCATCTACCTATGCAGGCGGCCCGATTAGAGGAAGAGTTAGGGTCAGGGAAGGCCGACGAGGACGCGACTGATTCAATCTCT
This sequence comes from Drosera spatulata, assembly GCA_035668315.1. Lineage (NCBI taxonomy): Eukaryota > Viridiplantae > Streptophyta > Magnoliopsida > Caryophyllales > Droseraceae > Drosera > Drosera spatulata. Next base: position 11,278 of record JAOVYX010020245.1, read on the forward strand.
ATTTATGTAGTATGTATAGACGAGTTCTCTGGATTTTCTACTTATGTATTATGTATAGACGAGTTCTCTGGATTTTCTACTTATGTATTATGTAGTTCGGATTTTACAGTTTCACTATGACGATGATTTATCATGTATTATGTAGTGTCGGACTTTGATGTCACGGACTATGACTTATGTATTATCGGACTTTGATGTCACGGACTATGACTTATGTATTATCGGACTTTGATGTCACGGACTATGACTTATATATCTTCAATCATTTACATCAGTATGTTTGACGTATAGTTTTTATTCTATTCATCGATCATGTAAACCGATATCTATTTCCCGATAGTTTAAGGTTCTATTTATCGATCGTGTATTACGTGTATTTACAGTTCTATTCATCGATCATGTAAACCAGTATCGTGTTGTTTTAGTTACATTTTACTTCTTTTTCTTTTCGATCATTCCCAAAAAACAATCATCAATGTATCATAAGTTGGACATCCGTTTGTCTAACCAACATTTAAAAAAAATACCTGATAAAGAAAAAAGACACAAGATGAACACTTACAAATGAAACCTACATTTAACTTTCACTTTGTAGATGCAATCTGATGTTATGTATTAAGAGACTCCAGCGATTATGTCTTATGTGTTATCATTTCATACATCATCTCTACGTTTCGTAATGATTTTATTTATCGTTTCCAATCTATCTGCCATTTTTCAGGAATATGGACTTCATCAAGATAGAGATTAAACTACATGTCGAAGGGACTTGGTTGTCCGATCTGACCACGGAAGAAATCTCATGGTTCGATGGACAGCTAAGAATATTTGAGATGCGTTTACTAAAGGACTCTTATGCCCAATTGGTGGTCAGGATTGTAGCGGAGGATGGCGCATTCAAAGCGAACTCTAAAATGAAAATCATGTACGCGAACAAGGATTCTCTCGCTCTGAACTACATCCAGATCGATTTTGAAAAATATTGGTTCTGTTTTCTTCGTTATTGTCATTCAATGAGCCAACCGGCCAAACTTTATGCAACCCAGGACGATTACAAGAGGGCAGAGATGTACCGAAGATCAAGATTCGGAAGGGAAATTACCGATGTATGCCGTCCACGAATTGGAGCTGGAGACTTTAGACCGTATGAGATTACGGATGATCAATAATCAACATGCGTTACATGATCATACAAATGTATGAGACCGACGTCAACAATCGCGAAGTTCCTGCATGGCCGGTAATGAGTCTCACAGCCAACCACGAATCTTCAAGCTCAAGTACAAGTTCAGAGAAAATCGTTGTTCATCTATACTATGGAGGAGACCAAAGCACGGCACCGAGAGGCACAACACCTGACTGGTCTTTTTATGATGGTAAACTGACTTTTCTAATAGTTCGTGTATATGACTCTCTTGAATTCATAAAGAATTACACCCCTTTCCTCGAGAACGATCCTGCAGCGTGAAAGACTACATGTTCAGATTCGGTGATCTCCTTCAATTGTAAATATATAATGCTATGTAAGGGTTTCTTGATATCAAAATTTGATTTATTTTGATATCAAATTTGCTTAATCCTATATTAAATGCCCATCACATTTATGATTACCAATTAAATACATTTAATATATGATAGTACTTTATTCTTCTTATAATCAATTATGATTCAAATATCAATAAAAAGGAGTACCAACAACTGCTATCTATAGGCTGCTGCCCCCCCCTCATATCTTGTTTTTAAAAAACATAAGATTTTGATTTTCTTTATTTTTGATTTTTTTTTTAAAAAAAAGATGTAAGGGGGGCAGCAGCAGCAGCTACCCCTTAAGCCGTTCAAATATTTACAATATAACAAAAAGGATAAAATTATGAATAAATTATGGTATTCTTTTTTAATTGCATTATCATCACAAATTATCAGATGAAAAATTATATTTGATTTATCAAAGTTTAATTTTCTTAGGTACCAAATTTGGTTGATCATGAATTTATTACAACTATTTAATACAGATATAAATAACTACATTTAAATATGCTAATTAATCATCCAAACTCTTTAGCTACCAAATAATCTACAAATTCACCTCCTTTTCTCCTCTTTTAATCATTGTGCAGCTCTAACTGATGTTATATAATTGACGAAGTTTTTGGAATTGAGTTTTGATCGGTTTTATCATTTTGATCATTCATTTCATACTGTTTTACATGCGATTGTTAAGTACTGATTATGTTTTAATTAAATGACCCCACATCATCGGATCTCTAATTCACCCCATTTTATGATTGTTATTTAACTTTCAATTTGCAATGATAATTTATTTTCTCTTATATGTTTTTTCATCATCATATTTATTTCATTACTCTAATATCATTAGAAGACAATACCTATTTAAATATTTCAACTCATCACGAATTCATGGCATATTTTAGATTCTCAATATGATTTAAGTAAAAATGTGTAGTCGACAAAAGTAATTTCTATGTTCATACTATGAACTCTAAACATATATATAATAAATCGGGTTAAGGATTTGTGTATAAATAAAGCTAGGTTAATCTTTCTAAGTACCAAAGTTTTGTTTCTTTAGCACCAAATTTGGTTAGTCCTATATTAATACTACAGCACTTCACATTTATAGTGACACATTTAATCGATTTGATCTACAATGATACTTCATTTTTTTTTTATATATGTTCATCTATATGATTTATAATGACACTTCATTTTTCTTTTTATATGTTCCATTGATATATATATGTGTTGAGAAAAACTCTTCATTTATCTCGTTTCTCACTTGAACATACGTTTTAGTACTTAAACTAAGATAATTATACGGTGAAACTACTTTGCTCTAAGAGTGAGTAAAATTCATACGGTTAGTCTTCTTTTGTTGTATCAGTAATGAGAAATCTATTATATATATAAAGTAAGGTTTATAGTTGTTGGTACCAATCAAAAATTTGGTTTGTTTTGTTATCAAGTAAATAACACATCATATTTATGGTTAAAGATATAGTCTATTTCGTCTCCAATGACACTTTATTTATCCTTGCATGATGTTTCACTGATGTCACATTTATTAAGGAAAAAAATACCCACGATTTAACTCATAGTCACTGAATGTGTTAGTATAGAAACTCTGATAATTCTATGATGAAACCGTAGAACTATTTAACTCAAAAATTCAGTGAAATTAATTTGATTAATCTCCATATATGACATTGAAATGTATTGTGTAATTCTTTTTGTACTTTTTTTTTCCATCGAAAAAAGAAAAGAAAGAAGGGATGCTAATAGTTTAGGTTTGAAGAAGGTGAAAAATTATTTATGACAATATTGAGGAATATTTGATGATATTTGTTCTGATTTAATTAGAAGAAATATACAGTAATATATATATTATATTCAATAATAAGTTATCTGAAGTGTGAAAAGAATCGAAAAGATAATAAAAACTTTAAGTTATATAAAATCAAATTTATATAATTATTGTATCCAAAAATAAGGTTGAGGACTATACATAAAATATTTAGATGGAAAATCATTTGGATGACAAATGACATTACGGCATCACAAGACACTCTTGTCATTTAAGAAAGTAGTTTGTAGCTCGTGTTACGCGTGGGTCTATTTTTATTTTTATTTTTGTGTTTTTTGGTTGTTGCATGGTTGCGGAATAAAGATATATTCCTTATTGCACCATGGTGTTTAAGGAAGCAGGAACAGGATATGGATAGTGGCCATTGGCGAGTGGTGTGTGTCAAAACACACATGTTTTTATAACTTTATAACCTGCGTTTTGTTTGAGTTTTGTGTCCTTTTATTTAGAATTAGTTTAGTTTTATTTTTAGAGTTGGATACTACCGTAGTTTTGTATTTTGTGTGCAGAATGACGATAGAAGGATGGATTCTGCACAAAACTGGATTTCAGAGTTGAATGTCGTGTATTGGAAGTGCTAAAAAGGAACGATTTTTCATCATGTTTGCACGAGGTGTGTGTGACACGGCCATGTCACATTGTGGCACAGCCAGGCCACACTTAAACAGGTGTTCAGCCATCAGAGACACGACCATGTCGTATTGTGACACAGCCGTGTCAGAGGAGTTTATTCAGTTTTGAGGACGCATGGCCATGCCAGAGCCAAAAAAGGGCTGTGTTGGGGGATGGTCACTTACAGGGTTGTGCGTGACACGGCTGTGCGTCAATGTAACACAGCCGTGTCACGCTGAATTTCAAAAGCTCGATTGAATCCTGAACGTCGATTTTAGGTCTTGATGATGCATCTCCGAGTTCTCTATAAATACTAGACGTCCTTTTTCACTTTCAGAGAGCTTCTTCGATGCAAAAACGTTGCCGCCACACAGCGAGAACAAGGTAAACCTCGCCAATCAAGAGAATCAATCCGTCTTAGCAAGGATATCATCATCGAATTGATCGACGCGCTAAGGTGATGATCAAGACGCTTCATCAAAAAGCTCATATTCATTAACAACGATCTTTGTAGATCAAAATTGAGAGAGAAACATCTATAACCTCTTTATATTGATCTTGTCTTTATGAATATTGGTTTTATAGTTGTTGTTATTCAATCAATTGTTGGATCTATGGATTGTGTTTGTTATATTGTCTTTGGATAGATTTTCTCATCTATGTATCGCGAGTAATTTCATTGTAGTGTGACGATGGAGACGTGTTTGTGATGGATTTCTGAGATGGACACGATCATAATATTTCTTGCTTATGATTTAATGTTTATTTCATGGATGAATTGATTGACCTAAATTACGATCATATGATTTAGAATAGGCCATTCTAAGTTGTATAATCAAGCTTTTATGCATTTGTCATTCTCTTTTGACAAAATATGGCAGAAACTAAAAGTTATATCATTCTTTTTTGTATAACTTTAAGTATTCATTCTAATTGAGATTATTCTTACCAGCTATTCTCTTTTGTTAGTTTATATGTGTTGAAAACGTGTGTCTTAAATCCGCGTTCTTCTCCACGTGGCTTGTCCGTATGGTGTCCGTGGCTCTCCGCGTGGTGTCCGCGTAGCTTTTGCGTGTTGTCCGTGTCTGTTCTTGGTATAAGAAGAGAGAAAGGAGAAGAGCAGTGGCAGGATATGGAGAAGCAAAGGGAAGGAGAGGAAGAGTGGAGCGGAGGAGGCAGAGAGGAAGAGCTGGGAGAGTCAATGAGTGGCAGAGAGGAGAGGAGAAGAAAAGGTATGACAGAGAAATCCACATACACACATAAAAACACATTGAGGGTTTAAGGGATTTATTTTAGAGATTATTATGTCTATCCCTTATTGTGAGATTCTTGATGTTTTAGGTGTAACTCCTTTTGTATTTCCTCATTTGACTAGTGGGTTCTTCGTCGTCGACGACGGCCCGTGGTTTTTCCCGCAAGGGTTTCCACGTAAAAATCTTTGTCTCATTTATTTTTGCGCATTTGTTATTGTTTGTGTTTGTAATTAACACACTCATTTGTAACAAACTGGTATCAGAGCTTGGAACGTTTCAATCCCTGTTTCTTACACCGGGTTCACCCACGTAGGCTTAGGAACGAACATTGTTGAGCTTGGGATTTAAGTTATATTTTTTACGGGTCAGTTTTCTTGTATTTTTCCACAAAACTTAATTTTTCCCACGGATGAACAGTGCTGGAACAATGCCGTGAACAGTGTACGGACATAGGCACTGTTTACACAGTGTTTCGGTGAATAGTACTCCGGTAGGAACGAATGTCCTAAATTGAAGAACAAGCAGAAGAAGGAGGAAGCCCCAGTCGCTGGTATTGTCGAGACACAGACAATCTCGACCGTTCTTACATCCACCGTGGAGTCCATGGTAACATCTACTTCAGAGTGGGCGATGGATTCTGGTTGCACCTTTCATATTTGTGCGCATCGGGAGTGGTTCACATTTGTTGAGTCCAATGGTGGCGTAGTTCTTATGGACAATAATGCTGCCTGTAAGATTTTTGATGTGGGAGATGTTTGTATACGGATGTGGGATGGTGTTGTGCGAACATTGAAAGATGTTCGA
>JAOVYX010020246.1:0-17325 GCA_035668315.1 Drosera spatulata
TTTGGGTTATTACATTACCCCCAACTTTTAAGAAGTTTCGTCCCCGAAACTTGATTCAGGTAACCCCCAACTTTTAAAGAGTTTCGTCCTCGAAACTTAATTCAAGTAACAATTAAGGAAGAAACACCTTAAGTTAACAGTGATGATACCCAGACCAAAAACAAAGGCTCAACATCGATATCGTATTTAACTCGGTAGAAATCAATGAGGTCGTACAATTGAAGCGATTTATTGTAAGGAAAGCTTCAAAACCCCTTAGGCTTTACTTATAATCATAACCCTACTTGCTACAACACAAGAGCAAGCACAAAGGGCCTAAGACCAATATCACTGGTATCATAACATATTTCATCATGAAATCCATCTCCTTAGGGGTTGCAACGAACGGGGCAATGAGACTAACGATAGCACCGAAGATTGCAGTAAATACGACCGTTATAAGGAGCAAGCCGAGCAAAAACTTTCCTGGATGCATTGCTCTACGCTTCTCGCCTTCTCCTCCCTTTTTTCTTTCTAATTGAAGTGGAAGGACTCAAGAACTCTACCACAAGTGAGTTCTATGAAGTTTTATCACTTATTTATAGTAGATAAAATGACAATAAAGTCTTCAAGAAATCAGATTGAAATCTTTCTTTTTGTCCATTTGCCACGCGTGATTTTGATTTCTTTCTTTTTACAAGATCAATGAAATCTTCAAACAATCTCAATCCGATTAGCATGTTTATTTCCCACCTTCCATGATTGCCAGAATCTCCTTTAACCTAATTCAAAACAATTATAATCGTATCTTGGGAACAAAACTTAACCGGCTTAGAAAACTATGTCAATTTGATCAAATAGAAGACATGGATACATTTTAGATGGGAAGCATAATATTTGCATCCTTGTAGAAGTTGAGTTAGGGAACTCATGATATGCTATTGGCCGATCTCAAGTTTTGGCTAATACGTGCGATATTGCATGTCTCCTAATGTTTAAAAACAGTTTTGCCTAAAATGAAAATAGCTAGCAAATATTTTCAGGCATCCAAATTTGATAAGCCATTATATGTATTAGTTTGATGCTTTATGTCTAATACAAAAGACATTGGATAATAAGATTTTAGAAAACGATTGCTATAATTAGATCAACGAAATCTTCTGTATCTTTGTAATTTGATATCGCGATCCTAATTTTTATAACATTGCTACATTAAACTTTATGCTAACAAATGCTATGAAATTGAAGCATCAGTAATGATCATGAGGTATCTTCATGATCAATTTATATGTATAGGTTGAATATACCCATATATATTCTCTTGAACTCAATACAAAATGAAGAGAACTTCATCCTTATTAGATTTGAGGCAATTATTCACATATTTGGTTTTAACGCATACATCACATATTTTAGTGGATGAAGGGTGACACTTCTTACCAATTAAAATAACATATGAATTAACAAAATCATATGCATTTCATAGAATGCCACTTTCATGGACTGCCCTGTTCTTTTCATAATTTTCACACATGAGAGAGGTACATTGGTCATTTGATATCTTACATATAAAGAAAATATTAAATCAAATAATTGAAAGCACTAGGTGAATAGTATTAAGAAAGGTCAAAATGATATAAGAGTAATGAATTTTGAACATTTGATCACTTAACATTCGATGAAACATTTAGAAGTTTGCAAAAAAGGCACCTATTGATTTATAACCGATGTTGGGAGCTTAAGACTTCACCATGAATATCTATGGATGTATCCTAAACATATCAAATAGGACCTTCTATGCCCATGGTTCAGACAGGGAGCACAAAGGTTTTATGATCGCCCTCAGCCTCTGTCTGTGGCTACGTCAATTATAGACCTTATTGTTTTTACTATTTGACGTGCTACTTTAATCCTGTTTTGGATGGAAGTTAATTGAAATAGAGAAACTAATCATATATGTAGAACATAAAAGAAAATGTACCGTATGACGTGCGGGATACAAACTAGTATTATGTCAAACTACATATATTGTTATCTGGCATATCATATTTGACAATATTGATGTAAATATCTCAAATAGACTTTTGGATGACTTGAACTTCAAGTTCATTATGATTTGTCTTTGAGATAGTATAATCTGGAGAAGAATGAGGATAGTTTATAATGATATATTATCTACTAGACAACCACTACATGCACTTCTCTAGGATTGATTATCATAAATATGGACTAACATGTTATAAATATTTCACCATATCAAGGATAAACATATAAATATTATTTATTCAAATCGACTTTCATGTATAGCATGATATAAAGGGAACGTTTCGATAGTCAAGACTATGTCCGCATATAATGACATCATATTAATCTATCCATGTGAACTAGATACCCAACAAAAATCACCAATTTGCTAAATAGGTAACTAAGTGTGTGAAACCATCTGCTCCTTTGGGTACGTAAATTATGAACTACATATTGTATTATGAACTACACTAGTAAGTGATATTTTTTCACTAAAGCAGTTATTGTTCGTATATGTTTTATGTTTCAAATTTTTTTTTTATTAGTTACTAATATTGTGTTGGACAGATTGCAGCGATGTCCTAATTAGTCTAGGAGTTCGGCTGCAACGATTCTACATTCCATTAGCACATTTCCTAAGAATACACATACGTCCTATGCCTATAAATCTGATTCGAGAGAAAGAGGGCAGGTAACCAATATCATCATAGCCTGAGAATCGAACGATAGTCTGAATCATGCGAATTCAGCGCATCATAGATCAAGCACCACACACGATATTGAGGATCAAGAAGGTGCTCCTATATGCAAGAATGATGCAGTTGATTATGTGCAATTGATTGTGGATGATGCAAACATCAGCCTCGAATTTAGCAAGGAAAAAAACATCGCCTAACATGATTCTCAACACGATTCAGCAGATACTGATACCGGTTTGTATTTTTTTTTGCTTATATAAGAATGTTGATGTTGATTATGATTTGTAAAGATTATCAAATTCATTCTTAGAGCATTAGAAATTGGCCTGGACTTTTATGACGTTGTAGGTGACTCTTCTCCTTCATCTTCTTTCCTGACTGAGGAACTGGATCTTAAGGGAGATAACTATATTATTGAGGAGCATGCATCACGGTAGACTGAAGCACATATTAATTTTACATTAGAGACATTGGCAATAAATGAGGCAAATTGCTCTATGAAGATGACTTTCAATGATAGTCTTTAATATATAGCAAGAAACGATAATGGACATATTGGTCAGACAAATGGGTTAGAACAAAATAGTTTGGATGATATATGTGGACCTTTGCTAGATGAAGAAATCGAGTTCGAGAAATTGAAACTAATAAGTACAGAGAGTCAAATAAGGATAATGTGGATAGTTTTGTGATGTATTTTGATGAAGCTACTCCTTAATGAAGAAGATGATTTAAGGGCATGGAAAAAGTAGAACTAATCTTACAACCTGATGATTTTGCAGGGGATGCAGATACCATGGAGACTGTTGAGGGAGTACGACCGACCTATTTGTTTGAGCATTGTGTGGAAACTCAAGTCGAACAATCTGTTTGTAAATTAATGGAGAATATGAATGTTGGGGAGCTTGGATTGACTACTGCTATAGGATTTGATGAAGCTAAGGATCTCGTGCCAAAGAATGATAACATTGAAGCAACTCATAATAGGAGACGACAATCTTTGAGTACTGAGGAACAACGAGTCGAGAGGTAGATCATGTGGTTATGGCCGACTGTATCAATATTGACTATCCTGATTCTAATGATGGATTTGTGAATCTCTTTGAAGAGTCTTTTCATTCGAGGAAGACTGTCCCTGAAATTTATCATGCTGAAGAAGCTAGTAGAAGAAAAAGATAGCATGAAGTTCAAGAGAACATGGATCCTATGAAGCGATCAATTACTCTCGTAGACCATATGATGAAAAGCGCGACACATAAAGAAGCCGGTTACGATGGCAAAAGACTTGAACATAAAATTTTTTGTGAAACTTCCATACCAAAGGAGGATGAGAATTCTTATGATACAATGCACACAACAAGTGGACCCTGTCAAGATGTCAATGAAGATAGGAGACATGAAAGGAGACAAAAATCATTTTGTTAACATGGCGATGCATAAACCTCGATATTGGACCTTTATTGAACCACAACAAGAGACAAGATCAGTGAAGCCTGAGAAAGTGCGACAAAGAATAATAGATCAACCACAAAGACAAGTCCCGTAAGCTTTCATATAAGGATATGTTAGCTCCTGCTAAGGCCACCATTGAGGAAACAATCAGAGAAAGTTTTCTGGTGGGAATCGTGAGCAGAATCGAAAAGAATTTGTAGAGAAATTTGGTCAAAAGCAAGGAGAAGCGGAGAAAGATTCTATTATAAAGATAATACTTAGTAAGACATCAATTTTCGTTTTCACTTCTCCGGTCTAATTAGAGACTTTTTGTGCCCTTGTCGATTTGTTGGCATCTTAATCTATTTCAGGATTGAATTAAAAACTCGAGCCCATACTGTAGTTCAAGATATTCGAGATCTTCGAATTCAGGTGGGTTATTGTTTAAATGACAGTTATCAGTCGTTGTTATTGTGTTACAAGCATCAATTTTCATTGATTTTTCCTAATGATTGATTACGCTTCATTTTCTTCCATGTAAATTATCCTTATGCATCATGAAGTTACCTAGAATGTTGAGATTAAAGGTACGACCAGTAATCAAACGATCCGAAGGTGTAATGTGAGTCAAGAAGAAATAGCCATGGAACAAAATGTTTCTTTATCTAAAAACAAACTTACAACACTTCTCTTATGTAGTAAACAAGTTTTGATTTACATATCAACCTTTTTCTATAGGTCAAGTCTCTCGAAGAAAAGTCCTTACGTGATTATTGAGCTCAAAAAGAGCAAGATGAGCTAAATATAATTATTTATTCATGTATTATTAGTCTTATAACTAGTGAAATTTTATCTGTTTAATATTTTAAGAGCTCATGTTCAATATGCAGAGGTGTGCTAGAGCTCTTGATCTTGAAGTGAAAAAGTGATGTAATAAGAAGGAAGGGGGCTTGTGTGCATTGCTTTCAATACTCCATATTGTACTAACTATCTTCCCATGTTCCTCATAAGAAAGGTTTTTTTTTAAAAAAAAAAAAATGTTGGATCATTTCTCAGAAAAATTGTTGACTTTTCTTGATTTAAGCAAACACTCTAAAAGCACTATTATTCCAAGTTTATGAGTGTGTGAGACCTACACTATAGTCACAACTTTTAGGAATGATAATCGTTGGTTTAAGTTTATTAAAATTAGTTCAAAAAAAATAGTAATCGTATTATAACTTTGAATATGAAAAGGATAACTAGCCAAAATCTCGATCTCAATTCCATGTTAACTTTTGAACGATATCTTTTAAGATCTTGAAATACCAATATTGTCCACAATACCGTCTTGATGTAGTAATGCCAAAATCATATTTTTTGCATGCAGATTTTAGGTCCAGATAGTGGATGACAGCCAAGATCACTCACAGATTTGCCGACTTTGCCTGATGTTAAGACAGCTTACAAGAAAACTATGGTTTGTGTTCATCCCGATAATTACAACAATATAGCGCTGACATTAAGAAAATATGCATTTGTAACAAGGTTTACCATCTTCTACTGGAAAATACGTCGTGTTTTTTTTTTAAACGATAAATACATGAACTTCTTACAACGGATTTTCCATATTCTAAGGACCTATACTCTTACAACTCAGCTCATGTACAAGTATTATAAACTATATTCTTGACCTGTACTTATATGTTAGAGATTATATGTTAGAGATGTTTATTGTGTGAAACGATTTTTTTATCTTGTCTCTTTTTGTTATGTGATTTTGCAGGATGCTCGTTTCAAGTTCGACTTAGACAAGTCATAAAAATATTCTGTTTAACCATGATTGTAAGCATGACATTCAATTTTTTTTCCTTAAAGAGTCTAATTCTTTCTTGTAGATATTTCAATGGGGAAAAAAAAAAAAAAAAGGAACAGAGTACACATCAATATGCATTACATATTTATCCTTCCTAAATTAAATTATTTCATCGCTCATTACAATGAGCATGCTATGAGTAGGTTGTGTCATCTCTATTTAAGGTTCCATTTATTTAATAGACTTGTTACAATAAACATCATTTTTTTTTTCGTTTTTTCTTCTTTTTTTCTTTTTTTTTTTTTGAAAGTATCGAGTTTTTTTATACCATAGATCATGTCTTTCGAATTCGTTCATGATTACTATCTTTCATAGCATCAATGTTTAAACTCATGTATCTAATAAAAATATAAAACAACTTCATTTTCTATTACTAAATACTAGTAAACTGCCATGTTTCAAAAATAAAAAAAATAAACAAATAAATAAACTGCCAACATAACAATAATAATATTAGTAAATTGTAAGCTTAATTCTTTTAATAGATTAAATGTTGATGGTTTGAAATTTCTTTTTGTCATTTCTTCTTTTGCAATGTGGTTTTACAGGATGCTTGACCGTGGTTCAATAAGATAAAATAGATAGTTTCTGCTTCATTCTACACATGAGTGAGTCATTAATAATTATTACTATAATTATTATTGAAGAGTTTAGCACTTACATACTTTATATTTATATGTATTATTGATTGATCCAGTTTGCGTAAAGTTTTTTTTTTTTTGTTTTGTCGATTTCAATAATACAGTAGTTTGTTACTCGTGCTCCGTATAAACTTTTTTTAATGCTTCATCTAATCACTTTTCTTAAACCCATTTGGTTTGTATGCCATGTGTTTTGATATATACGGTTTAATTTATTTCTGATACTCGATGTTCTGGTCTTGGATACATTGTTAACTACTTTGAATTTTACATCATTGAACGAAATCTCCAAACTTATCTATCAAGATAGTTCATTTGTCGTGCAATAAAAAACTAACAGCATGTGGCTCCTAAATGTTAACGATATGAAAGTATTATCTGTTCAATAGCAATTAAAAATAGACAAAAGAGATCAACATATTACTGTCATATCATGCATCCAGCATGCTTATCAGTTCTACGAGGAGACTTGGTCTTCCCATTGTCGTTATGCTTGTCAGCTTGTGTGTCCTTCATTGTTTCCGATCTTAAAATTATTAATCTAAAGATTTATAACTCAAAAATATATCCTAAAGATATTTATTTATTTATTTATTTATTTTGTTGTGGATTCCTTGTGAAGAAAGAATATCTAACATAGAGGAATAGCCTCAGAGCCAAAGTTACGATTCTGGCAATAATAACGACATGTTTAATCTCCGACTTCGAATAGTTAGACTATCTTCACCTCCCTTGAAGCAACAGCCCTTGAAATCCATATCTTTGTAACATGACATGATTTATGCACTGTGAAATCATATAATAGCAACAATTTAAAGAGAATGCCAAAGAGAACAATTCAAGTATTGGAAGCATCTTATACGACACATGTAATTTTCAACTATAACCAATTTTAGTATGAAAATCCTCAGATGGTGGACTTGGCCTTTCTTTCTCCTAAGATGGTGCGACTCTACAAGGAATAACCTACTATAGTTGAATCTCTGTACAGACTCTGGGTGCTTTGATGCGTAGGAGGAATCCTTCAGCCTCCAGAGATGCAGATGTGATAGTTCCCCTACGATCCTCATATATTTTTCTCGAATGACTTCTACTGTTTCAACTGACATCCAGGAAAAAGAAGAAACTCTGAAGTATCAACAACACAGAGTTGTTTCAATAAGTACATACTACTACTTGTTTTATTTTGTACATTAAAGTTAAAGGATTTGCACAAAGAGAACAACCATAAATGCTAACCCAAACATTTTATTTGAACGTTCTATCAAAGAAAATATTATTTTCGAGACTAAAAATTTTATATTTGTGCGTGACTCTCTTATCTTCGTAGCGTTCGTTACATGCGTCATATTTTATAACTTTCGTTATTTATCGTGTTTTTAATTTCATTTATTCTAAATATATGCTTAATATATATTTCTTTAATATTTATACATTCCAAAATTTTTGGGTATTATATTTAACCCCAACAAAGTTCAATGGCATATCAAAGATGAAACAATGAGGATAAAATAACAGAATAATGTATACCTGGACAGTTTCATCATAAGTAAAAGAGGGATCATTTTTAATTCATTTTCTTATCTAGAAACATGATAGCTTCCTGCACTTTGGCTCGAGCGCTTGTACACTGGAAAACATAGGAATTCTAAGAGTGCAAGAGCACAGTAAAAGCTATATACTTCTGTCTCGGTAGAGCATGAAACGAAAAGAATTCAATATCTCATTATTTGCCATCTGAATATCCAAATGAAATAAATCAATGGTGAAAACTATTAAGGTTTACAACACCAACCCAAACCCAAACCCAAACCCAAAAGCAAGCGCAAGCCCAAAATCCTAAATTTATCCTTAGATATTTTTTTTAGATTTTATGATGTAAGTTCTAAAACATTGTTTAGAATTTTCCATGTAAATATCCAAGGGAATATTCATATCATTATACTTGGAGAATTCTAGAGAATCTTTCCTAAACATTAGATTATTTTAATCCTCAACATCCATTTGAGAAGGTGAGTAGTATAAATAAGGACTATGGCATTGTTGTAAGATCATGTAAGACAAGTAAGAGTCTTCAAGGTATAAGAGTGAGTTATATCCATAAAGTGTGTAGTGTTTCCATTGAGGCAAGAAATTTAGATGTGAGAGTGATGTATCATTTCCACAATATCAATAAAATGTCTTATTTTTTATCACTCTCTCATCCTCGTACACTCTACAAGTGGTATCAAAGTCAGGTTGTTAGTGGATGGAAAGATAGTCGGTCCGATCAGTTCTAGACCCCGAAGACATGGCGGATCTTTGGAGCGTAACCAATGAACTCGAGAAGCTCAATGTCAACAACTATAGTTATTGGAGTACTTGCATAGAATCCTATTTGTAAGGCCAAAATCTTTGTGAAGTTGTTAGTGATAATGAAGTCACACCACCTTCCACAGAGAATATCGATGCAATTAGAAATGGAAGATTAAAGCCGAAAAGGCTATGTACGTATTCAAGACAACCTTTGAGAAGGAGTTGATTGAGCATATACGGGAAGCAGATACTCCGAAGACAGTATGGGACACTTTCAAGTCACTCTTTTCGCAGAAGCACGATGTCCGACTATAGCGGTTGGAGAACGAGTTGATATCTCTCAAACAAGGAGGTATGTCAATCAACAAGTACTTCTCTAAAATAAGAAATCTATGTCGCGACATATCTCAATTAGATCCAGAGTCTAAGATCAGTGAGCCCAGGATGAAGAGGATTATTATCCATGGGTTGAGGCTAGAGTACAATGCCTTTATAATGGTCATATAAGGCTGGCCTACTATCCACCATCCATCTCGAATCTAGAGAATTTATTAGCTAATCAAGAGATTCTGACCAAACAAATGGTGGGTGTTTCCATAAAGAACGAAGAAAAAGTACTCTTTAGCGAAAAATAAAGGAGTAACTCAAGGAGACATCAAGAAAAGGGCACACACGTAGGAGGAGCAAAACAAACCCACAACAAAAGAAAACTATCAGCAAAAGACACACAAAAGAAACCTTGAAGTGTTATAATTATGGTAAGAAAGGTCACTTTGCACGTGACTACTGGTCCAAATAGAAGGATGTAGAGGAAAATATGGTGATCCGTACCCACCATGATGGTCCAAGCGAGGAAGAATGGGATGTGGGTGCATCCTATTCAATCACAAAGGAGGTTGCCCTTTCAGGTACTGAGTACACCAATAATAAAGCGACGAAGGCTGGAATCAATATACGTAATGTCTGCTGAATCGACATACGTTTATAAGACTCGAAAGAATGACACGGCAGATTTATAGCACACAAGATTAAGACACGAGAGCTACCGTAAGTGGAGATCCAGATGAAGAAATCGATGTTAAATGGTCTCCTACAGCTTGATGTCAAGAGAGACACTGGGTGTCAATAAGAAAAGGCTCATCAACTTACCTATGAAGGATCGAAGTTTCGTGCAAGGGAGCCATTGGAGCTTATCCATTCGGTCATGTTTGGACTAGTGAAGCATCCTTCCGTTGGCGGGCAAAGTACATGATGACTTTTATTGATAACTTCTTTTAAAGATCTGAAAAATTTGAGATAACTTATTTTCTCAAGTAATAACAAAAACAGTATATTACTGTAACGCCCTCGGATTTCCCGTACCGGATGACACGTGGGCGTTATGCCGTCACGGACCCAGCCCGTGACAAGGACAAACAAACCGAATGGGTTTAGTGGTATAGATGTCAAGGAAACTATAAATAATAGCCATATTCATAACTTACAACTTCAAATACTTGTTTTAGTTACAGCATCGGTGCGGAGATAATCTAAACCCAATATTACATTAAACATAATAGATCCTTTTGATTTGCTAATACATCCAAAAGTGAGTGATATCATCTATATGCACGCAAGCTCACACTAAGAGCCTTCAGGTGCTGTTGGGGGCATATTTGCAATTGTAAAACATAATCGTGAGCTAATAAAACTCAGCAACCTCAGGTGTATGAATTCCAATTACAGGAAACTTCCGTTAATGGTTATGACGACCGCCGAAAGTCCCTAATATGTGTGTGTGTGTGTGTGAAAATATGGGCGCCATATCAACCAGCATCATTTACATTGCTTTATATGGCTTCGTATCGCTTTTAAGAGTCATTTCTTTCTTTTGCATTTATTTAGGGTTCATGACTCGACTCAAAAGCAGCAACAACTCCAAGGATATGACCGACTCGGAGTATAGAGATAAAATGTCAATCGTCAGCCGGGTTATCCAATAGATTCTGTTTTCGCACCTGCCTACTCTGTGCATCGTTTTGCACCTCTTGTGCGCATTCAATGAGGTATCGTTTGCCAGCATTGAGATAATTTGGGCCTCCCTACAAAGAGCAATCCGTGGCCCCGTCACTACGACGTTGAAGCCGCTGCATGCATGCAAAGAAGATGAGGGATGTCCATCGCTCCCTAGCTAGTTCTTACTCGTGACGATGACTCAGAGGATAATACTGGAGTGCAATGACTAAATCTCAAGCCACCAAGGCTATTCAAGGAAAAACAGATGATCGTAATGGATCAAAGAAGGGACACCATGTTCGACCTTCTCAATAATTTAAAGAAAAACGGCCAGCGATCTAACGGATCCACAAGGGATGTCAATGCCGTCCTTATCAGTTCAAGGTGGCGATATTTCTTATTCATTTACTTTTCATTAGCTCACATGGATAGTGTAACTATGCTCCACATCCCCCTTTCCCTTTTTATTATTCGTTTAGCGGTTGCTTTCATTTATTTCCCGTGAGGGTATATACATTATAAGGGTGCATTCTAGTTCATTTCGACCCCAAATACCCCACCACATGTCGAACGTGATCGTATATGCACGTTTGACGTTATATTTCCACGCGTATGGGTTATATATCTTAAATATGCATTTAGATTTAAGGTTTGAAGCACGAGATAATGTTTTCCTTGGCTAGGAGGCCGTTGCGGCCGCGACACAGTCTGTCGCGGGAGCAACACAGTCTGTCGCGGACGCAACACAGACCTGTCGCGGGCGCGACGCCCCTGTGCAACCAAAGTGCCAGTTTTTCCTCCGCCGCGGGTACGACCCAGGATGGTCGCGGCCGAGACTGTTCTGCTGCCCAGAACGTGCAGGAAACTCACGTCCGATGTCATGGATCCCTTAATTCACACCACAACGCATCCAAACCATTGCATACATATCAAACACACCATATACACTTCCCACACATGCACGAGCGTACTTAAATCGTGTGAACGAATAAAAGAGACGTCTCGGACGAGTGAGGTGACCTCGACTATCGGTGATCCTCGATGCGCACGATCACACGAACGAATCCGTCTATATCCACTGATCGAGCTGCTGGCGTTGGTCCTTCCCTCGGCCTGCTGCTACCCTTCGTCTTGTGGCGTCAATGATGATCGTGAAGATGGTGGCGGTGATGAAATGGTGACGAGATGATGATCGCGTTGATGGTGATGGCGGCATTGGCTGGCCAGAGAGGTGAAGAGGTGATGGAGAGATGGTGGCCGGCAGTGAGTGCGGGAGTGGAGAGGAAGAGTGGAAGAAGTGGGAGAATTGGAGGTGGGTGCGTGGGAAATACCCCGTGCCGTCCCACGATATGTCTCTTTAAGTATACTATTTACCCAAATTTCACAATAGTAACTCATCAATAATTTATTTGCATCGATAGATGTATCCCGTATACAAAAATATGACCTCCCGAGTCATAATCCATTATTTATGGGATGAAAATTGCTAGCCTCTAACGCGCAACGTTTATAACGTTATAACGTTGTAACGTTATTCGTTCGTAATACTTATTGGCACGTTCAACTAATCACCCCAAATATTCCATCTTTATATTTGATTTAATAATCAAATTTTTTCTTCGATTTTAAATATATAACCTTTGAGCGAAATTTATTTAAAAATCGTAACGTTATATATTCGTTTCTAAATTCCCAAAATTCTCGGGTATTAGATTTACTGAACGTCAGAGTTTATACAACGGAGTGATAAATTTTGTTTGACAAAAATATGATAAGGATCCAAAAAATTCAGTAAAATTTAGTTCACGATAATTAATATAAATAGTAAATAACCGTACGTTATAATTTATTTTACGGGGTTAAAAGACTTGTTTGACGATATAATAAGAAAAGAATATAAAATATGAATGAAATACAACCCTAATATGCAAATACGGGAAAATACAGTCTTAATACGAAAATACCATATTTATACAAAAATGACCTAAACCTAATTTTGACACTTATTTTTCTTTATGTCAATTTCTACTCCACCTAAATTAAATTAATTATCCATAAAATATCCACTAAATATAAACTAATTATCCATTAAAACTATTTTAATTGATTTAGTTTTTTATAAATACAAGGTCTCTTATCCTTGAAAAACTTCTTATAAACATAAAAACACACCTTGTCATACAAAAGAAGAGATAGTATGAGAAGAAAAGAAGGAGAGTTTGAGAAGAAGACGAGAAACTAGGATTACAAGACGATAAGGATCCTTCACCATTAAGAGAAGGTGATCATCTTGTTTATAAATTTTGTGAAAAATCATAGGCTCCGTGATAAATTTCGTTTTTAATATATGTTGAATCCTTACATATCTAGTTTCTGATAAAATTGATAGATCATGATTTGAAGATGTGAATCTTAAGATATAAATCAAAACGTACAGATAGATTAATATGTAAAAACACTTATCAAGGCATCCGTCGGCGTGGTAAGTGAGGATGAGCTTCCGAAAGATTTTAAATTGGTGAGATATCACAAGCTCTGAGATAAACTCTATTTTAATATATGTTGAAGTTTTATATATCTAGTTTCTAATGAAATTGATAGATAATGATTTGCAGTTGTGAATCTTAAGATATAAGCCAAAACTTGTGGATGTATCAATCCGTAAAAACTGGTTACAGGATTGATTTTGTGGTGTGATCTGTAATTACATAAAAAAAGTTAGAAAACTAACCTTATATCAATGGAAAGGTCTTAAAGTCTAGTTTGCACAACAGTTTAAAATCCAGATTTGGGGTTGTATGTGAGGAGTTATGAGTTAGTTAGTGAAGAAAGGTCAAACTATTTGATCTAGCAGAAAATATAAAATTGAATGAATAAATTGCTATTATTGATAAGATTTCATGATAGAAACTCTAATTTTATGGAAATATTAGGAAGTCTACTTTATGTACAATTTTACTAAATAATTTTTGGAACTGTATACGAGAACTAATAGATTTAAACGTGTCAAAGGGTCATGTTGGACATAATCTGGGAATGAACCATTTTGACCCCGAAATAACTCCAAATGTTGACAAACACTTCTAATTATGATAAATACATAAAATCATCATCATGGACTATCAAAATAAGTATCAAAGACTTTCCTAAAAGTTTGGCACCACCACATAATATTATTATAACGCTTTTTCAAGAAGTACGAACAAAATATGATTAACTACATAACGTGAACAATCATTCACAAGGGTGGTGTGTCTTAATACGAGTATCCTATTATATTATAGAACTCAAAGACGCTCCTCGTTGTCACTTAAGGACGAGGTTGAACGTATGCATGTGAAGAACTGTGTTAAAAGATAACGTTTAGATTTATCGTGTGTGACGCTGCGTATTATTATACCGCGAGTATAATAATATGCATTGGAATCTTTTGACGTAATCACTAAATATGACTGACGTAAAATATCGACTGCAACTATTGTGTAATGTGTGCTAAATATTGAGTACTGTGGTGTGTTATTGCATGGTGTGTGTTATGTCTTGTTTGCTGATATAATGAGGGTGAATGTCTGAAAGAAGTGTAAATCCATAAATTTATGAGATAACTCCGTGGTATAAAACACAAAAATTATTGTGTCTGTCGCTGTGTTATACAGTGATTTGGTAGTGACATTCTTTCATCAACCCTGAGAGGTCGTTTTGGTATGAGGGTATCTTACTATAGGAGATTCTGGACTCCGATTTGGCTTATCCCCTTTCGTGGATTTCCCTTTTATTAAAGCTGAAGAGAGCTTACTTTTGAAATTGAATAAGTCTCACCAAGGACATAATTATAACATTGAGGGTATCTATTTTCTGTCATCTCTGTGTGATTGATATGATGGTAAGTGTAACAGAGTCTTTACTGAGTGCAGCAGTGCGTGAGACTTGAAATGGGGACCTGTCATGTCACGGTGTCTTTTTCTCAATTTGTTTGATATAGAAGTCTTGATTGTCATATCAGAAAGGGTAGTAAATATGACACTCTGAGTTTAATATGCTTCCAATAACATATTTGAGACATTTGCGAGATAAAATATACATGAACGTATAAATGACTTGAGTTGAAGAGGGAGAAGTATGTTTGGTGCGGTGATGTTGTTTGGTTCGATGCTTGTTTGGTGATTCTGTGCTATCTGAGTAATATGCTTGTTCTAATATGTTGAAATAGATGATCTATGCGTTTAATCTACTTTATGTGACTGGTGTGTTGATTCCAGAGTGTTGGAACAAAAGATCCAAGTGATCATTCTTCTTTTCTTTTCTTATATTCTTCTCTCGTGTAATCCTCTAGGAAGGGGACCGATACGTTATTGAGCTCCTATAGCTCACGGCAATTATTTTTCAATGTCTTTCCTCTTCTCTTTGGTACAGGAGCAAAACTTGGAGAGAAGTGTGATCTAAGTTTTGATGCTAGATGTAACTTATGTGTGAAAAGTGATCTGATTCTAGAAAAAGATATAAATTCCGCAGCGAAGCTGATATTCTGAATTAAGATTCAGTGCATCAAAAGTGTCTAAATTCCGCAGCCATGATGTATAGTTTTTTCCTAGGTGAGGCGTTGGGCCCAGCGACAGTGACGTCATATGTATCATTAATAATTAATGAAAAATCGGGACGTTATACTTCTGAATGTACGTGTGGGTATATTTTCTAAAAGAAAAATCTAAAGTTATCAAGAAGTTCAAGGAATCCATTGAAAAAGTTGAAGGTGAACTCGAGAAGAAGGTACATTGTATACGTGCAAAAAACGGAGGAGAATACATGTTCATAGGACTCTCAGAATTCTTGAAGAAGCATAAGATTAGGCATCAATTGACTTGCCAAAACAACAAAATGATGTCGCTGAGAGAAAGAACTGACATTTGACGGAGATTTATCAGAGTTTAATGCACTCAAAGAATATGTCCTCTCATTTTTTTAGTAGAGTTTATGAAGACAGTGACACACGTGACGAATAGGTTGCCTCAGGCAAAGATGGGGTTCATCTCACCTTTTCAGAAATTGTGGAACATCAAACCCACAGTCAGTCACTTTCAAGTGTTTGGATGCGTGTGTTATGTTTTTGTCCCATACCATCTACGTAGCAAATTCGACAAGAAGGCAATTCATTATATTTTCGTCGGGTACTATGACAAAAGAAAGGGATGGAGATGTTGTGATCCAACAATGAGTCGTTGCTATATCTCTAGAAATGTGATCTTTGATGAAGCATCGTCTTGGTCATCATCAAAGGAGGTGCTTTTTTCAAAGTCTGGGGAAATGAAAAGTAGAGTACATGATGAGGTAGACAAGCAAGGAGCTGAAGGAAATGATGGAGCTTACTCTCCGGGATCCTTGGGGTCTTATAAAATCCCATGGCGGACAGGAGTATAGTAGAAGACTCCAAAAAAGATTAAGACTCCAGAAGAAGTTCAACCATCCCAAATAGAAATTAAAGAAGCGCCTATTGAGCAACTACGTAGGTGTAATAGGAAAAAGAAGCCGAACCCAAAGTATACAAATACAGCACTCACCATAAATGAAGAGACAT
Source organism: Drosera spatulata (assembly GCA_035668315.1). Classification (NCBI taxonomy): domain Eukaryota; kingdom Viridiplantae; phylum Streptophyta; class Magnoliopsida; order Caryophyllales; family Droseraceae; genus Drosera; species Drosera spatulata. The sequence continues at coordinate 16,492 of JAOVYX010020246.1, forward strand.
CTACCTATGAAGAGGCATCAAAGAGTGAAGAATGGATTAAGACATTGGAAGAGGAGTTCAAGGCTTTAGAGGAGAGCCAAACATGGGAGGTAGTACGAAAGCCAAAGGATGTGAAGCCCATCTCAATAAATGGGTCTACAAGGTGAAAAGTCATCCGGATGGTTCTATAGAAAGATATAAGGCCCAACTAATTGCTTGAGGATTCTCACAACAATATGGATTGGATTATGATGAAACTTTTAGTCCGGTGACCAAGATCATCACAGTGAGAGTCTTGATAATCCTTGAAGGTATCAAAGGATGGAAATTATGACAGATAGACGGTAAAAATACATTCTTTCATGGAGAACTAGATCGAGCCATCTATATGGAGCAGCCTAAGGGTTCGAAAGTGTGGATCATACAGAGTACGTTTACAAGTTGAAAAAGACACTCTATGGGTTAAAGAAGGCCCAAGGGCATGGTACGGGAAAATAGCGGAGTTCCTTGTTCGATGTGGCTATGTTGTCGCAAGCCTCTTCATGAAGAATATCGATAGTGCTTGTGTATGTGAATGATATGAATATCACAGGGGATATTGAAGAAGAGATTAAGTAGACGAGAGAAAATCTGTCGGTCAGATTCCAGATGAAGAAGTTTGAAGAACTTAAGCACTTTCTGGGACTCGAGATTGATCGAAGCGATCAAGGTATTGTAAAGCCCCAGAAAATTACGATCAAATAAATGTAAAAATTATGATCAAATAATAGTTCAAAAATAATAAACGTAACGAAAATATGCGTTTTCTCTTTTGTAATAAATTAAAAATAAGAAACGAATCTCGTTTCAAAGTTT